>VZTO01020718.1:0-63509 GCA_013400615.1 Syrrhaptes paradoxus
CTTTCTCTGCACAAGTCTCAGAAGCACACTACAGCATGTATGTCTGCAGTGTTGCAGAAGAACATACAATTTCAAAAAGACTGATAGAAAAATGAAAAAGAAAATTAATAGGCAAAGTGGGGACTTTCCTCTTACGCAATCTCAATTCATATTAAATGTTCATTTATCAGCATTACAGTACAGATAGGGAAAAAAAATTACACTGACATGATTGGTTTGCTGGGTATATTTTAACCATGTAACTTTTGTGTCTCCACTCTACAAAGAAAACTCAGTATTCACGGTTTCAATAACACAAATAAGAAGAGGACTTACACACTGCTAAGTGTCCAGTTACTATCATTTTTCAAGTGCTGTAACTTTGATCTGCTACAGAAATGAAGATTATGGGATCATATTGTTCACTTACTGTTTTTTATGCTTTTTTCAAAAAAAACCTCATGAAAATTAGTATATGCACAGTAAAAACAAATCCAAATGACTGTCCTCTGAGGGAAAAGCAAGCTGCTAGGTGTATTTTTGTCAGCAACCTGCTGGGCAATCAATACCCACACAGCTCTGGAAAAAGCAGAATTATGGTGTTATGTGAGAAAGCTGGGGCTATCGCAGAGGGGGAAGGAAGGGAAGAGACACTAAGGGGCAAAAAGGATTTAAATCTACAGAAAAACAAGCTTCTTTCATTCCACTGATGGTAGAACAATATGCTTACCAATACAGTACCTCAAAGGACTTTTGTACATATAGCATCAGATTCAGTTTACACTATAAAACTCACTCAACACATCTTCTAATTCAAAACAAAACATAGTTCTCTCCATCTCCACATTTTGTAAGAATTCCCCTGCTACTTACAAATCTTTCACAAACTCTAAAGAATTATGGGTGTAAAATAAGTCCTAGCCAACAGAAACAAAGCTCTATTTAGATTCCCATTGCTTCAGCTGGAGTGATGGGAGCTCCGTTATCACTGGACCAGTACACTGCACTGACTCAGCCCAAGAACCACTAAGCTCTTTTGAGCATCAGCTTAACCAAGCCCAGTAGTTCTCCGTCCTTCGTCTTGCATGACATCAGGCAACACGCTCCCTGGATCTGTGATGTCCTAAAAAGACAGATAAGCATTATCCCTACTCAACAGTTAGTGAAACAGACACATATAGACATCCAAGATATACACTCTTCTCTTTCATATCATGTTTATTTAAGAAATCACCAGCACCAGATACCCACCCCTCTTCTGCAACGGATTACTGAGGAGCAATTGCCTTTCCTTCTCTCCAACACAAGCAGAAAAAGCAAATGTGCTACCTCTTCAGGCGCTGCACTTCCCAACCTGGTGCAGAAACAAAATTAATTTGATTTTTTTTTAAACTGATACGCAAAGCTCAGAGTTGCAGAACTTGAAGAGGGAATACAAATTTAATTCTGCCAGGCATCTTCAGAAAATGACTGTGACTGGGATTACCCAAATCGCCCCCACATAGATAACCAAAGTTGAGGTCAGAGATATTGGATGTGAGGCACACCCAAGATCAGAATGAGATCTGAACACAACACAGACCAGAGGAATCTAGATCACCAGAAAACGGGCCCCATATCCTACTGCTAATGACACCATTCTTAAGCCTTCCTCTTAAAATCCAACAATTCAAAAAAATGAGAGAAGGAAAAAAAAATCAAAGCTGCAGGAGAAGAAAAGGGAAGACAAGATCGAACAGCTTCATTGTCCAGGTTAAAAGAAACTTAAGAAAGAAAAGTACAGCAAATATAACTAAGAAACAAAAAACTCACTGATCTCAAAATATCTGCAATTTTGGTCCTGTCGTACCCACCAAGCTTTCAATAATCTGACTGGCCAACTAATCAAGCAGTAAATTTTATGCATTCAAGTGATTTGCCAACTCATCTTGAATTTACAAGAACTATATACACTATAAATTCATAGTTTCAAATGGCTTGGCCTTTATTTTAGTGATTCTAAATCAATCACCTAGATCACACTGGGAGCGCAAACAGGTAAGTCAACATGTATGCTGAGTTCAAAGCAGAGTTCTGACACTACAAAACTGAATCTGGAAACAGAAAAGCTCCTCTAATAGTCAGTGCCGTTCACAGATAAAGAAGCTATTATGCGATTTAGAAGGCTCTTTGATCTGCTTCTTACACTGAACATTACCAACTTCCTTTTAAGTTCATCACACTACTTTTTAGAAAAATGTACCAGTGTATGTTCCTCCATTGATAGTCTTCTATGAATTTTCTAATGCATGTCACCCATATTACTTCCCCATATAAAATTTTAAACTTAGAAATATAAATGCTCTACTCAGAGTACAAGTATAAAGATTGAGTTCTACTATTTATAAAAAAAAAGCTTCAGTAAAAAGTAAACAAAAATTTTCATACTACAGTAATTCTTAAAATGGCAAGAATCCAGAAGTAAGGCTGATACGTATTACTAGGGCAGCTACAGCACTTCTGTAATTGACAGAGCACACGTGATTCTCTGACACAGGTATGGCCTAATTTCAAATTATCACCTGATAGGAAACGACCTCTGGATACTTTGTACACTGGGAAAAGGGAAGGATAGGTTCCTCCCAGCTACCACTTAACTAACAAAAAACAAAGGCACTGAACTTAAGACATACACTAAACATTTTGCCTTTTTATGGAGGTCCACAACTGCTCTTTGGTAAGACTGAAGTACAAAAAGTCAGTAAGTTAGACTCACGATGAAACATTACCAGTAAGGGTAGTGATAATTTGGTAGACAGCATTTCTTTTCTAACTCTTAACTCGACAAGGGATTTTCCCAATACAAGCAAAGGCTCAAAACTTTTACAGCATCTCCGATCATGGCTAATTCTTCTGTCACTAATGAAGAATAGCTGTGGAACAGTCCTAAAACAGTTACCAAACTGGAATCTACAACACAGAAGTATCTTCATACGTAGATAACAGCAGAAAAAACAGTTCCAGCTTCGTCTACATTGGGCTTTAGTGCTTTTTTCTAACTACTGCGAATGTCAGTAAAGCTCAAGCCAGGCCAAAAAACAGAACACGCTAGCAAAGACACATGACTGCACTGTTTTATGTACAAAGCCATACCCTAAACCAGGGTTCAGCATCACCACCTAAAGTATAAGCTGATGCCTCCAGCCTCCACTATAAAGCTTTCGACCTTTGTTACTGTGTTGGAACCAAACCAGTAACAGAAATCAAGCAAAACAATTTTAAGAAAAATTATTATCTGACAATACCATTTCCAATTGTAAAGTCCTACTCAACTTCATTATGCAATCAATGTCTTAAAAAAATTCATCAAGTTTGCTGTTGATATTAAAAGGTGGGGGAAAAAATTATAGAAAACAAAAGCAAAATATATACTAGCAGCATGCAATACAATTCTTGATAGAAAAACCTAAACAATCCTAGCAGAGCATTCCGGAATGCTCCTGGACCTTCAGCGTGTTCCCTTAAACAACTGATGCTACAGTGACCCCACTGACTCAGAATGTAGATTTGCAGCTTCAGTTGCCATCAAAATATCAGAGATACAAGTAATATTAACACATATATCAAACTAGACAAAGATATTTATATATTCTATATACAACATGAACACAGAATATAGACCGTACAGCCACTAGCATTATCTGCAAATAATTTCATATGAAGGTTAGTAGTTGCTACTCAAGAACAGAGAGATAAACAAAACACCAATGCAAGTGGAAATCCAACACTGAAGTCCATCTTTTCATTTGCTGAACATACAGTGGACACTGGAGACAGAATATGTGAAAAGTCTAATATATGGACACCAAAACTTCAAAATGTAACATGGCCAGACTGTCACATACTGACATTTCCAAATTATCAAATTTTATATGGAAGGAAAACAACATTAAAGTTTCTTTAAGCTCTCTCCTCACTGGCCTTCATAACTAAGACAACTGTTGCCTTAGTTTATACTTAGACTGAAGATATCACACAAGCTATTCAGAGAGCACTCTAGCTCCACACTTCCTAAAACACAGAAAATCTACAGATTGTGACTCCAAATCTGTTTTTCACATAGTTTATCCCTTTTCTTCTTCTTTTTTTTTCCCTTGCCTTTTTTTTTGTTTTTTGTTTTTTTTTTTTACTGTAACAGAACTATGCCTGTGTAAAATTCAACTGACTGGACTGGCTTCTTTAAGTCGACTCCCACTCGAGCAGATCTGGATGCAACAATACGGAAGGAACAATTTACCCTGTGTTGTGACCCATAAGTTCCTGATCATGCACTGTTTGTCTTTAACCTGTTTTTAAATTAATGAGACTTCTCTAGCAATGACCTTTAAAACAACTTAAGTGACCCTTCATGGATTTCCTCTACCATTCATACTATTTGGTGATGATGTACTAGTTGGAGGGCTGTTATTTCTGAAAAATAAGTATCAATATTACACATTTCTACTTATCTCTTCTAGCAATACAACACTAATATAATTGCTGTTGTAATATTCCAGTAAGAAACAATTCTGGAAAGATTCAGTGAGACAATACATATAAACTCGCCTTAAAATTGGGTGTCCAATTCCACCTGTCTGCTAAGGTACTCTGAATAGCAGCATTCCTAAATCTCCCCAAATCCTCATGTGTACAATGCAAAAGGGAAAAAACATCATAAAGGAGCTTCAGGAGACAAATACCTGTCAAAGACAAAAGCACTGAGTGCAGCATTCCATTAAGCCCAATGCAAAAGTCCAGGGATCTGCAATGTCTTGTAATTTTCTCTAGAAAGGAACACTTAAAGGCATGACATAGTTTAATATCATAGGTAAGACACTCATACTCATTCCTTCCCACAAACACTAGCTGAGAATTACATTCATTAAGATTTAACAGGGCACCTTAAAATCTACAAATGTTCAATGTTTAAAAAGAATCTTAACAGTTACATTAATAAAATAAAATTGTGTTATGCTTTAGTTTCAATTAAGTGAAACCCAGACAACCAAACAATAAGTAGGAAAGTACTTTGCCTGTAAAAATAGATTTATAATATAAATAATAATTATTGTTTACATATAACATATATATTTTATGTATTATGATAATGGTCACTTACTTTTGTCACACTCTTAAGAATGATTTTTCTAAGTGTGCTATTATTTTGATAGATATGTAGCGTGTTGTGCTTTACTTGCTAGTAAATAAATTTGTATGAACATGTATCCTGAATTCTAATTTAGGTAGAAACTGCTGTGTCAGTGAATGATACATCTTGTATCCTTGATACATCTTTTAAAACTTCCCATCCATCTACATTAATTGATGTAATTTTCACAGTGTTGCAAGATGTAGCCAACACTTAAAGCCAACACAGAAGTAAAAGATGTTTCCATCACCTAAACTCAATACTTTAACTTACTTTCAGCCATTTACTCTTCATCAGAAGAAAAAACGTTACAAACTTTTAGTCTCATTATAGGGACAAATTTCTCCATGTTTCACAAAAACAACAGGAGGGGAAAACTGAGCATGCTAGTTCACATTAACAAATAGAGCTCTAAAACAGGCCACCTTTTAATTTATTTAGTGACTTTGATCTCAATCACATTAAAAAAATAAACAGTAGCCTTCATATAAAACTTTCAAAGTAGTCTATGAATATACTGGTGTCTTCCAACAATGTTCTGGAAAAGATCCCTGATTCATCAGCATACAGACTAACCATGCACTGGAAATATTATGCCTCATGTGCTCTTCTGTCAAGAAACTCACTTTTATTTGGAAAATTCTCAGCATCAAAAAGATTTTTCTGATCAAGAAAGCATGAATATACAACTTCTTCCCTAAAATGTACTTTTAGCCAACTTTTATTCAAAAGCAAAACTTTAATCCTTTTGCAAAATGATTTCCAGGTATTTTTTTACAGACAGCCTGTAAACTGGAAACCCAGCAAGCTATTTTCTGCTGAAGTTGGCACAGCTAGCGGACAGGCAACAACCAACATTAAAAGCGTATCAGTCTTTGGCCACAAGTTTTAATACCGCACCTTCGTTCAGTCTCTACCTTTATTCCCTGAGACAATCACAGTCAGACTTTATGCCAAACTAAAAAAAAAACTGTATTTCATCTCAATCTTAGCCCCAGGCCTCAGATCCTGAAACACGCGTTTGAAAGTATTTAATCCCCAGCCTAATAACTGACTCAAAGCTAACACACAAAACCAACACCCAATATCAGGACTCAGCACTGCAGCTCTGGGGTGTTTTTCTTCCTTTTCCACACACTGAAGAAGGCACCATAAAGCACTGAGAATCAATCACCACGTGCCAGAACATGGAAACTTGTTAGGTACAGATCAGGGCTCGAATTAGAGGGAGGCTTGTTTGAGACTTTAGGCCCTCATTCAGCTTCCATTTCAGACTCCACAAACCTCTGAAGAGATTTTTAATTTTGTCTCTCTTGGGTCAAGGAGACTCTTCTGATTTTGCATCACATGCCATAACTTTATAAAAAGAAGTTGCACTACGGCGTTCAGGCAGTAACAAAGGAATTTGATGTTTCAACCACTGAGGGTGTATCTAAAATCTGTATTCGTTCCATGCAAAAATTATTTGCTAATAAAAGTTAATTACAATGTTTTAAAACACTGCCTAGTCAGTAAAATGCTGTCTAAAGAAAACAAAAGTTTTTATTCAAGTAGAGTATCTTCTTTTTTTATTCTTTCACTTGTTTACACAGGGCCCCTTCCAGTTTTGGATTCAGCCTGGACCAAAACATTGAGGTTAGTGTTATTCACAAATTCTAACCTAATAGAACCATGCTTAATAAAAAAAATTGCTGGAAATTGAGATTCCATATTCAGCCAACTTCTAATATTTGAACTGAATGAAAATATGTGTAAAAATTAAACTCTCTGAAAAACCTCTGTCACAAAATAATCAGGAATATCTTGTCTATAAATAAACAAAGATAGTTAACACGAAAACATAAAGTCTATCAATTCCCATCTGCTACTTGTTTCTCAGTCTGGTTAATGAGATGAAAACAGTTCTTCAGCCCCCCTCCATCGGATGCACCTATTTAACCATAACATTTATGAGCAAGTAGCTAACCCACCTCTGCAAAAACTCCGACATGCCAAGAGTGCCAGTTATTCTTAGAGTGAGCCATGACCACAGTTTCACGTAATTAGAGATGTTATAAAACGCATCCCGCCCGCTCGCCCCATCCCCCCCTTCCACCACTACCACCATTGCGGGAGTGACTTGTTACACATCGCGAGCACCAAGAAACACTCACCGCCCGGGGAAGAGAGCGCGGATCAGGCCATAAAAAGGGCACGAGATGCAAACAGGGATCCTCCCCTCGCCGGGCCGGCAGCCCAGCCTGCCCGCCGCCTCCTGCCCGCTGGCTCCCGCCCGCACGCCGCGGCCCGGGCAACGAACAGCCCCGCCGGCACCGGCGGCACACGGGGGGTCCCGGGGCTGGGGGAACGGGGGGCGGAGGGGACAAGCCCCGATGGAGGACACCGGCGAGGGGGTCACCCAGTCCAGGCACCCGCGGGCAGAGGGGAATGGCGGGGAGGGGGCTCAGCCGCCGGTGAGGGCTGAGGGGCGATCGCTGCCTCCCACCTCGGCGGCAAGGCGCCTCTCCCCTTGGTGCCGTGCGGGGGACAAGGGCGGCGGGGTGAGGGGGCCACCCGGAGCCCCCAGGCCCTGGGCTGGGGCGGTGTTGGCGATACGGCGGCTCCGCTGAGGCGTCGGAGCCCTCCCCGCCCGGCCGCCCGCGGGGCCTCGCTCCGGGCGGCAGGGGCCTGGGGAGCGGGGTACCCCGGCCTCCGGGGCCTGGGGGGCGAGGGCTGAGCGCCGCTCACTCACCTCGGGAGGCAGCAGGCGCCGCCGGGTCTGCATGGCGAGAGGGATCCCTCGGGGCCGCGCTCCGCCGTCGCTCGCTGCCGGGCGGGCCCCGCGGACCCCGAGAGCGCTGGAGAGGCCGGCGCCCGCCCTCACCGCCCGCCAGCCGGGTTCGCTCGCTGGCTCCGCGGCCCAAGGCCGCCGCAGCTCCCGGCAGCCAGCGCCCCCTGGCCGGCCCCAGAGGCAGCGCACGGCACTGCGGCACCGCCGGGGAGGCAGTGCGGAGCCTGCCGCACCCCCGCCCCGCGGCGCGGGGGGCCGGCCAGGCCACGCCACCACCTCCAGCCCGGCCGCCTACCGCCGGGCGTCACGGGCGGAGAGCGGGAGGAGCCACCCGGCTCACGAGGACGCACCGCGGAGGGATCCTTCCCGCTGAACCGTCCCCCAAAGGGGGTCCCGCCGAGCCTGTGGGCCTTCACCGAGCCCCCGCGGCCAGCGCCGCCCGCCCACACACACACACAGGCGAACGGCGGCACCGGGGACGCGCCGCAAACCAGCCGCAGGCGGCCCAGCGGAGGGGCTGCGTGAGGCGCGCAGGGCAGGCAGCGGGCACTGCGCGGCCCCCCGGTGTGCCGTCGGCCGAGAGACGGACCCTGCGCATCCGTCCGTAAGCAGAAGGGTGCGCGGCTGGGAGCCGTTCATGTTTTATTTCGCCATTTCATGGGGAGTACCTAAAAAATCAGAGGACGCCCTGTCCTGTGGGACACCCGCCACCCTGAGGGGTGCACGGGTGGGCAGGCACGGAGCCGCCCCCTCAGAGATACGTTAGATCTTCAGCAGAGCACGATTCCAGAAAACAAACGCGTTCCTTCCTCACAGAAGCTGCCTCAGAAGTGCGATGGCAAACCGGCTGGTTGCGCCAAATCGTAACTATGCGCCCGGAGTCTCACCGATTCTCTCCCTACGAGGAGGCGGCCGCGGCGGCGCCCCCGCAGCGGGACACCCTTCCCCGCCTGGCTGCGGGCACTCGGCAACCTGAGGAAATGTCACTGTCCCGCCCGTGACGTGCGCCGCTTCCCCGGGGTCGGCGGGGCGAGGGCTGAGGAGGGGGCTGCCGTGCAGCTCTCACAGCCGCCCCCTGCCGGGTGGAGGGCAGCGACCCTCACCGGCGCCTCGCGCCCCTCTAACGCCTCACCCTTCCCGCGCCAACGGGCGTCACCTCACCCTCCCCTCAGGAGCGGCTCGTCCCGCGCCGGGGAAAGGGGGAAGAGCCACCGGCCCCCTCACCTTCGGACAGCACTCCGGTCTCCTCACAGCCGCCATCTCACCCCTTGGTGGAGGGGAAAAGCGACTGTGGTGCTGCTAATGGAGCCACACCGCCATTCCCGCTTTTCAGGGCTTCGCACTTGCAGGCTCTCGCTTTCCAGCGGGTTAGGCTGCTCCATTAACTTCCTACGTGTGGCAGTGAATACGGTGTAACGAGCCCCGGTGATAAAATTTCGGCCTTCTTGCTCCAAGAGCACCAGCCCATCCCACTCGAAATGAAAGGGAAGCACTTAATGTTTATTCATTGATTCTGGTGGAGCTCTGTGCTTTTCAAGCAGAAAATACAAGATACTCCAAATCATCTGAATCATCAATCCACGGGCAAAGAGCTGAGGAGATAAAAAATGCTAATCAATCATAGCTGGTAGTAGCATGTTAATGGAGATGGAATTTATTTTCTCCTATAAAGTGTTCCCAGTTAACCCCAACTTGCTATTTCTTCAGCAGTTTGTGGTGTCATGCTTGTGGAGCACAGATCAGAGTTTAGATAAGTCCAACGCACAATTACTATCCTCAAAACAATTCTCATGAAACACCTCAGACTGCTAAACACACAGTATACCTGACAAACGAATAGGAAATAAAGGGTGAGCAATGCAACTCTTCGTACCCTCTGGCCAAATGCATGCAAGAACATAGGTTTGCCACCTGCGTACGTCTCACAGAGGCATATCACTACCATAATTTTGTTCTACTTTAATCCCTCTGCATACAGCCATTCATTGGAATGTTTTCTCACCAAACACCAAGAGTTTTTTACCTGAAGGAAATCATAATTGTCTGTTTTGCAAGAAGGCCATCTCATGAAAGCATGCAAAAAAGGAGTCAGGAGTGATGGGAAACATCTCCGTGAGCTAAGGTGATGGGACATGGTCTCATGCTCTGTCCCTTCACAGTATCTGCATGTGTTTTGGATGCCACATGACTTGCTCTCCATTAACTTGTAACTAGACGAGCAGGAACTCAGCAAAACTCAGGTTGCTGTTGCGGGCAGTTGTGGTGCCAGACATCTGAGAGATTGCCGGTCCTGTGTTCTCAGTGTGCTCCCTCTGCTAGTGTCCAAACAGGAAACGTTTAGGTATGGATAGGGAGAAACACTAGATACAAACCAAATCAATAGTTTTGATCCGAAGCCCCATCAAGGCTATGAGACCATGACCTGACATTGAGTGCAAGTGTCAGAGTTACAAATTCTCCAAAAACCATCTTCAGCTCTTCCATGTACATCAGCCTCATGCCAGTGAGCCTCCACAGCGTCGTGATAAGAAATCGTGCCTAATAGTACCCCACATGATAGCCTGAACATTTGGTATTGAGTTTACCACCTCTTTTCCCAAGTCTTTTACCATCTTTGCTCAGCTCTTTATGAGAAAGTACCAAAGAAGAGGCATGAAGGAGAACATATGGAAGAGAAGACTCCAATTTGCGAAAGGCAGGGAACAGGAAAATGGATGAGAAGACCACAGTCAGAAAGGTGAGGGGAAGCTATGAGATGTGCTTGTTGAAGGAGACAGCAGAGAGTTAGAGGATCAATTAAAAGGTGAGCATCTGTAACAATGTATGTAAATGGGGAGCTAAGAGTTGTGGGCAATTGATGCAGGATTCAAAATGATGCGAAATAACCTATGAACAACAGAGTTAAGGACAAATAAGGATTTTTTTAACTACTTGGTGAAAGTTGCAGAAATTTGGGAGGAAAGGAAACTTAGTAAAGACTTTGGTAAATTACTAGATGGGAATAACAGAATAGTTGTACAAATATAGGAAAGGCAGAGGAACTCAATAACTGTTGCTGGTGTCTATTTGGGAAGAGCCAGAAGATATACAAATATCATATGATGATGATGAAATACATTCCATTATAACAGGCACCGAGGAGGATGTTAAACAAAAGCTAATAAAGCTGGGCATCAGCAGGTCTGGGTAACTTGCATTCAAAAGTTTTAAAAGCACTGGCACAGAGTATCTTTAGACCATTAATGTTGATTTTCAATAAATCTTGGAACGTTAAAGTTCCAGAGGACTGGATGAAATATTGTACCAATATTTTAAGAGGGTAAACAAGGTGACCAGGGTAATTACCACTTGCCAGTCTGACAAGAATTCTGGGTAATATAATGGGACATTATCTACATTACTTGATTAAAAAAGAATTAAAGGATGGAAAAAAAACAAATGCAAATTAATGTGGAAAATAAATCTTGCCAAAATAATTTGATTTTTTAATGGCATTACAATTTTGGTTGATCAAGGTAAGTACGTCTGCAAAATATTTGTTTTGGTAACTTGCAGCATTTTAATTAAGAAGCCAGAATGATACAGACTCATCATAGAACCTATTAAACTGTTCAGTCTCTGGCTAACTGACAGTTACAAAGTGGGGAAATAAGAAGTCATCATCAAATAATGTGTTTCTGGGTCCTATAGCAATTAGTTCTACACTATATTGCATTACAATAATGGCTTTAAGGAAAGTATAAAATCATCACTTACAAAGTTTGCAAGTGATGTAAGCAATAGGGAGTGATAAATAAAGTAATGATGTAAAGTATCTGAGACAGCCTGATAACAAGTAATACGCAAAATTACAGCCAAATGTAAAAACATGCACCAAATAATAAAGACTGTGATTATAGAATAAGAGAATTTGTGCTCTAACAAACGAATGCTCAAAAATCTCGAGAGTCATCACATATAATCAGAACTAAATGAGAAGGTGGTGTGGTGCTGTGGCCAACAGGCTAATGCAATCCTTGGTTTTATAAACAGGAGAATAAAGAAAGATGTCTTTATTTATTTTTCTGGTATTAGTCTAACTGTTCCTGAAGCCTGATATCCAAATTCCTTAATAGCAGCTGAAAAATAGATGGTTCAGAGAAGACCAACAGAATGACTTAGACTGAAAATGTTGAATCTATTTCAGTGTCAAAAAAGAAGGTGAAGAAATGACTCAGTCACAGGTTTTAATACTTCCAAAATTCAGTGACTGTATGCTAAAGGCAGATTTATTCAGCTTCCTGGGCAAGGTAATTCCTGAAGGTAACTAATCACTGAGACACTTTAGGGAGGAACAAGTGAGATTTCCCAGCACTGGAAATGTCAAAATCAAAATCAGGTGCTTTTAAAGGTATATTTTAACACAAGCAGGAGTTCAGTCCTTTAAGTCTGTTATTCATGAGATACAACTATGTTACCATAGCTGTGGATTCTGGTATGCAGAAGTTAATTTCCTTGGGCACTAAGAAGTAACAACCTGTCATCCCTTTCAGCATCATCTGACACAGATCATGTGTTTTTTGAGCACATGATGGGAGCAGCCCTGGATGGTAATGTTTACATGGGCTGAAGGGATGGGCGGATTTGTTCACAGAAGGCAAATCCTTTGAAGCATATTGCATTCAAAGATAACTTTTCTCACTCAAGAAGTCTGAGACATACATTGCTGGAAGCTGGGAGGTTACTCCTGGCAAGTGTGACTGTATGATTATCCTGCTACTAAACTATTCCTCTGGCATCTGCTTCTGGCCACTGTCACCGGCAGGATACTAATCCTCATGCCAAGCAGTCATTCAGGTCCATACTGAAGCTGACCCACTCCTGATCTCTGAACAGTGGAGTGGGAGTTTTCGTGGGATCAGAGCATAGATGCTTGATAAAAAAAAGGCATAGTTGCAAGAGAGGACAAGAACCAGAGGACAGAAGAACAGGAACATTTGGTATTAGAAGGTCAAGACAGACTTGGGTGAGGGATCATACATGTGGCTCTGGACCTCTCCGGAATCTGGCATTGATCAAAATATTCAGGAGTCTCCCAGTCTGATCTGGTATCATCAATTATGAAACCTTGCAGCAAAATGTTCATTACTTTCCCAGTGAAGTTCCTGAGACCAATACTCAGTCTTCTACTGATACCCAAGATCCTGAATAGAAAAGGCCTGTGCTGTGAACCTGCGTCCAAACCTCTTAGGTGACTGATGCTTTTATTCATAGTTCCATGGAATGAAATGTTGACTTTTTTCCATACAGTAGCTAGTAACTACTTGCATACCACACTCTTATAGAAACAATACTCTAAATGTTCATTACTACCACCACTGTTAGTAGAGCACTTACTGATCGTTTAACCAACTCCCGTATTACACCTTTACACCCTTGGAAAGACACAAAGAGACCTGTGATGACATTACAATGTCGTGATTTTGCCCTCTACTGGCTGAGTGACTGGTCCAGCTCCTGTGGCATCTGTCTTAATATATCTTCATTATCCCATCAGCCTTGAATCTTTGATTTTTCTAAATTTTATGCAGGCTTCATCCATTATACTCAAGTACCACCTGCACCAGAACAATCTGAATCAATAAAAATGCTCCGCTAAATATCCTCAGGATCCTATATTAAGGTTAACTCAGTGAGTCATACAATAAAGCCACTAATACATGGGCACTTAATTAATCTCTGATGCATTTTCTACCAGATATGACTTAATCTCTAGAAAAGAAAAAAACCTGCTGGGTCACTGGTTCAATGCATGGGTCAGTTTAGAATCATTCCATGCTAAATACCTATCCTTATTTTGTCCAGTTTAAATTTTAAACATGCCATGTATTCTTAGAAGAAAAATAGCATTTTAATCCTTTCCAACAATAAATTCACATAGCTTATGCCTTTAAAAAGGGACATCACTTCTTTACTGTCTATGCTGGCTACATCATTTTTCTCTATGTATTCCAGACACTGGCCCAGAGGCTGTAAAAGATCTGTGTCTGTATCTGTTCTAAACTTTTGTATGAGCTTAAGCAGGGGCTTTGGACTTAATTACATCTTGTTTTTCTTTCTTTTTCTCTCCCTCTGGCACCCATTTTAGCTTATTAGCCCAAGCTTCATAAGGAAACAACACTTATTCAATTAAATTGTTTGTCTTTCTCTTCCCCTCCCTCCTTCCCATATCTTTAGGATCTCTTGGCCAATTTCTGCCATGGCTGAAAAAGTCCTAAATCTCAAAGGAAATTAAGTTCTTACAAGTTTTGTGGCAATCCATGGCCAGACACAGAGGGGGCAAGCCAAAGCAAGTCCAACTCAGCTGGTACATACTCAGCCAGTTTGTTAATCAACACGTGCTCCAGCTGCTCGGGCGGTATGCACGCACCTCCACATCACTCCCAGCATACGCTGCTTTGTCCTGAGTGTTGCAGGGAATGGGGAGGAAGCTGAGGTCATTGTGGTAGGAGTACCATCATGAATGTGGCAGGGCTAGGGTTATTGCGAGGAAGAGATCAGAGGGTGAAGACACAAATCCATGTACAAACAAGGGCTATTTTTACAATAGTCACACGACAACTTTTCAAGGGTTGTATTTGGACTCGGTATTTGAGACTGAGATGTGATACTTGGGTAATCTGAAACTCTCTACTAAGCAAGAAGTCAAATTACAGGATTTAGTAGTTCCTGTTAACAATAAAACAATAAACATTTGGATAATTTCATTCTTATTGTTTATTTTGCTATTCAGCTGTATTTGGAAGCCCTGGAAATGCTTAAGTACTTTTTCTGATTACATTCCTGGTCTGGCCAGAAGCTGGAAATGCCTTTAGTGAATACCCATGGGGTTTGAGTATTTATAAGGGTGTTCCCGATGAACATGTCTGTGCTCATTAACAAAAAACCTGCCAGGATTTAGAATCGGGAGAAACAGGTTCTTTTTCAACTCTTCAGCTGACTTGCTGAGTGACACTTAACCCATCTGAACCTCTCTCCTTGTGTGTACAGCAGAAGTAGTTATATTTATTTACATCATGAGTAAGTATGGCATGAGAACTTACAAAGGTCTGTGAAACCACTTTGAGAGTCTCTTATGAAAAGTGTTATTATGATGATTACATTAAAAACTACCCTTTGGATATGAAATCATCACCTAAATATGTGCTTTCTGGTTCACTGAAACAAAAGAGCTTTGAGATTCAAAACTGAATAGGAGTTTGAAAAATTAGCTCCATCTACAGAACTTCATCTTCCTAAAATGCTTAGAAATCCACATTTTCCAACTGCAGATTTAAAAGTACTTTAAAAGTAGTTGAAACCTGTTAGTCCCCTTGTGAGGATTAAGTAACCTGCCCCATATTGCTCAAAAAATGCATTTAAGACTTTGGACTAGAATCATAGAACTCCTGGTTTTACATCCTATCCCACGTATATTGGGATATCACTTGGTTGTGATACTATTTAATTTCCTCAATTGTATAATACCTTCCATCTTTCAAAGATTATAGTACTCCAGGAATAATGTTGGGGCTGTGCCAGAGGATGGTGGAAGGTAGGAGAATTGAGATTCTCATTGTTTGGATAGAAGTCACAATTCATGCCTGTTTTGTCTAAAAAATCTGCCTGAAGTATGATATACTGGTGAGGAGGGAGAGACCAGCATATCTCACAACTCCTAGAATGAAGTTTCTGAGTTGTTGACAGCCCTTTCTAAAAAGCCATATGCACATTTCCATTTGTGGCACCAACACAGCTACACTTCATGGCCAATAGGAAGCACAATAGGGATTTTTAAACTGACATTCTCCAAAACTAGACCAGATATGGGCCTACAAGTGAGCTCACAAATCATAAAGTAGGTCTACATAAGTAACAGTCTTGGGCATTTGTGTGGGCTTCAGTGAACGTACTCAGTGCGTGATGCACTCTCTCGAAGAGACAAGACTCATTCAATATGCTGTCCGAGAACAAACAGCATCAGACACTTCAGAACAGAATTCCACCAGCAAACAGTAGAACAGAGGATGTTTTGTGGAGGATTTTTGAATGACCGTTTTTGTGAACAGAAAGCCACTCCCTCAAATGTTGACACTTCAGATGCGAGGAAAATTCTAAGAACAAAACAATTTTAGAGAAATCAAAACACTACAATTCAAACTTGACTCAATTTTAATTATATGCAGTACAAAATAAAACTATTTCAAACTGAAAAATCATCTCAACATAGGTATAATTAAAGAAACCATTATTAAGAATCTTTTGATGCAGGAGCCTTTTTGTTTCTTCCAATATAACTATATTCTATGACCAAAAAAGCCATCAGATTTTTTTTATAGATTCAGTATACAAATCAAATAAATCAGCTCATTGTTGTACTTGTCTAATACAAATGGACATACATTTTATACAGAAAAAATTATCCTTTTAAAGTCCTGTTTTAATCTGTGATGTCTTGTAACAATGAGTTCCATGCACTAATTGTGGCACTTTAAAAAGTCTTTTTTTCATAAGCTGTAAATGTTCTCCAGCACAATTTAACTTAACACCCTTTTTTTCCTCATATAGGAACAAAAATTTTCTTTCTCTAAATAATCCTCTAGTCTGTTTATTTCCGCTATGGTCCTTCTGATTCATCTTTGTTCTGCAAAAATTATTACATTTTCAATTCCACTTTAAATCACAGGTTTCTCTGCATCTTTATATGGTATCATTTTCAGCTTTTAGATCCTCAGTTGCATCCTTATTGACAGGCTGAGGGCTATGGCCAGAGCCAAGACAGCCATATCACCCAGTTAGAGAAGCACTGTCACAGCCATGGTGTTACTACCCTCTCTTTTGGACAGATAACAGTTATACAACAACAAGCAGAGCTATTCACATGTGCCCTAGAGTAGCTGAAAGAATCAGTTTTTCTTCTTGGATGGTCAAACTTAAAAGTTAACACATCTTTCTGGAACAGCTCTAGACAGATTTAACTTGCTTTTGTCAAAAACATTCAACATTCCCACCTCAACCATTCTGTGATTACATGAAGGGCACCTAAATATAAATTGAAGACCAAGGTGGGAACACAGACCAGGAAAACCGAATGAAGTCAGAAACTACTACTTCTGACTTCTTTTATAGCATATGCTGCAAGAACAGCACCACACAGTGATGCATCCCATCTCCCTGTGCCTTACAGACATTAGTGTGGAGCACTGGCACCCCGAGAGGGAATGCTACAATATATTTTTCTCAATACCTTCCTCCATCACCAGTTCCTCCAGATCTGCAGATCTGTGAACCTGAGAGAGGAGATGGGAGGACACAGAAGGAACGAACCCAGTGAGTCCTTGGACATAAGATGGTAGAGGATGAGGGACAGAGAGAAGGAGCGGCAAGAGCACACATCTTGTATGAAGCACATAACTTCTGGTCAATGTAAGAAATACATTTCAGAAGTCTTCAGTCTAAATGTAGAGTTGTCAATACACCTATGAGCATGCAGTTACATATTTTGCCTATGGCTGGTTTTGTTGTTTGAGGGTTTGTTTTTTTGTTGTTGTTGGTTTTTTTTTTGAGGATGTAAGACAACGGAAGTATAAAACTTTACCTAGAGTATCTGGGTTTTCTTTAGAAAGGAAAAGAACTGAACTTACTTGAAAGGAAACAGTAGATGTAGTTGGCTCATTGTTATCTTAAGCATTTCCTTTCTTTGTTGTCCTGGAGATAATAGCTGCTATGCATGGACATACATGACTCAAGCTCTGGTTCATTATTTTTTGTAATTAAATCATTCAATGCATGATAGACTCAAACCCCAGGAGCAACAGAGATTTTATTCTTGAACGAATAGAGCAGGCACCACTTTTGCAACACCGTCTTGGGTTAACAGCTGTTGTCACACTGATCTTTTCCACCCTACTTCTTACTGACAGTGGATGAGGTGGGCATCAATCCCACCATCCTTTGTGCATACAATTTTTTTAAGATAAGTCTTTTAAAGAAAAAAGGCTCACACGTGTGCTGTAGGTACATCTTCCTCTCCCTTTAAACAATTTAGGAATATGTTGCTCAACTTCAACCACATTTGAAAGAGGCAACCAGTGACTACTACAGGAGAAAGTTGCAAATGACTGCCACTACTGAGGGCACAGCAGAGGGAAGGCAGCCGCTGTAGTAGCTTTTAGCAGCAGGTGGCTTGTCAGTCAGCCACACATAGGTCTAAACTTCTTTGTACGGTTATTCCTCCCCTGTCAGAACAGCCACAGAAAGTACTGTGCCCATATCTCAGGAGAAAGGTGCAATAGAGGGCAAGACGGTGAACAAACATGGGCTCCTCCTGCTTTCATTAGTTCTTTAAGCAGTGAAACTGTTCACATACACAGATTTGTTTAAGTACACCCTAAAGTATTCAAAGCATTAATGAAAACCCAAAGCATCTTGTTCATTTCAATTGCTTCTCCACCCACATTCTTCATTGAATTAAAGGATATCCTACACATACTTTTGTTTCACTTATTCCCCAAAGATCATCACACACCAAGCAAGGATCTTCAGCATATTCATAGTAATGTCTCAGTCATGGCATTCAGCATGATGATGTTCCTGGCACAAGCAATGTTATTAAAGGATTGAAGAAATGAATAGACGGCAAATTTCCCCAGGGCAGCACATCAGAAAATGGACATCAAAAGAACCTGGCTCAAAATGCACTGGGTATTACCGGCTGCTGGCAAATCCCACTCATTTCTGAACAGTAACACTGTGCTAGGGACATGTCAGTCCTGAAATACCTCTGTAAAACTATATTTGCTTACCCAATAAAAGTACTCCCATTTCAACACCCATCCCTCTAGCTGAAGACAGCATACCCTTCATTAATCAAAAATATTTTGGGTCAAATCCAGAAACAATCTTACTCAAATCATTAGCAATATCCCAGAGCAAGCATGGCACAGGCTCTGTAGCCATTAAAATTACCTTAGTTTCTCAAATAATTTTTCATGAACCCAACTGGATTGCCTTAGAAACCCTGCAGATCTTTGAATGCATGAATATCTCTTACAGGACACGTAGGTTGTCACATACTACACATGATCTTCACAGACTCCAACAGGATGACAGGCCACAGTCTGTGACAGGAAATTTTTTAAATTTGTATTTCCTCTTTCACCAAGAACTGGTTGGAATTTATTTTTTTAAAGCTATTTTGAACCACAAGCAACAATTCTTGAGGAGGCATTGAGGAAGGAGAAACACATACTGACATGATGTCACCACCTGAATTATTACGCTAAGATATAAAAATAGTTTGAAAAGCAGCATGACCAAAATTACC
The DNA here is from genome assembly GCA_013400615.1 of Syrrhaptes paradoxus. NCBI lineage: Eukaryota > Metazoa > Chordata > Aves > Pterocliformes > Pteroclidae > Syrrhaptes > Syrrhaptes paradoxus. Next base: position 19,261 of record VZTO01020718.1, read on the forward strand.
ATATCATTTAATTACAACCTACTTTCATGACAGGCCGTCAGTTAATTAAGAGTGTCAAAATGCTGACTTGCCTCCAGCTTCTACATACTTTGCAAATGACATGGAAGTAATCTTTTTAAATAGCAACAGCTTAACTGAAAATGTAAAGCCCATAGTGAAACACTTTGAAAAATGAGGCAGTCAGCTGAACTGACATGAAATTCCCCACACCATGAATTGACTAGGGAAGACAATTATAACCCATTTAATTTCTCTCTGAAGATCATATTCACATGACGCTTTCTTTTGTGTGTTCAAAGCTATTTTTCTTAAATTGATATCATTTTGAAAGTGTTATAAAACAGGAGCCTTAAGTAACTGCGGTTTGTGCAGCTATGCACATGTCCTGGCTTCAGCACTGGCACCTTCCCTGCAGACTGCTACAATACAGGCGAACATAAAGCAGGAAAAGGCTTAGAGAGTTGTTAGGTTTTTTTTTATAAATTATATAAGATAGTGGTTTTTAATTGTAACAAAGCAAAAGAAGAATACAGTGGAAAGCAGACTAGACAGAAAACTCATGCCTGAACCAACCATCAAAGGATAAGAACAGTGCCCAAACACAGAATTAAGCCAAACATCTTGAAAGCAAAATAAAAACAGTGCAGTCCCTCTCCCTCATTCTCCCTTTGGTAACAAGGTGGTCCTTTCATCAGACAGCCAGAAAAAAAAAGTTTGGTTTAGTTTTAGTTTGGCTTATTTCTTCCCAAGGGAAATGAGTGCTTCACACTGAAAAAAAAAAAACAACCAGATGACCAAACATCTCCCCCTATAGTCTGCAAAAAGCTGAGCACCTTAAAAATAATTACGATGAAGAAAATCTTGTCTCTTGGCTGAATAGAGGAACCAAGGTAAAACTGAGCCAGAACTTTATGTGGCATGGCAACATGGAAATGTGTATCTCAGGGAAAACACTTGAATAAAAAAGGATAAGGCTACAAGAAAGCAATCTGAGAATTCAGCAGAATTGTGCCAGGCTCATGGCTTCATGACTGTGTCAGTGTCCACATGATTAACAAATTAGAGATTGGAGAAGAAGAGATAGAATTTCAAGATAACTGATGCATGGGACTAAGGGAAGTTTGTTAGGCCTGTAATTTATGGAATAGGCAAAGGACTTCAAATACCAGAAGGAAGCAAATGAGCTTTCTAAGCTGAGTTCAAAGTGCTCTTTATTATTATTTTATTATTAAAGACTTTGATTGAGAAAATATTTGAGCTTGGTACAAATGCCATTTAGTGTAACAGGCCATGAAAATGAAAGCTGACCAGTAAAAATGGATGGTTCACTTTGCCAGGATGATAGATACTCCCATGCAATTTTCACAAAATGGTGATTGTTCAACAGTTTTCAAAGGGAGCATGACACGGATAACAGGATCCATCCAATACCTTTTGTGCTAGGACACTATTGCTATTTCTGTAAGGAAGAAGCCCCGAGCCCTGTGAATGGACTTTACTGCCATTCACAATTACTGAAAACCAGTTATCATTAATTTGACTGTCCCTGGGGAGGTTATAATTTAAGGTCAAGGGCCATCTTTTATTCCGTGTTTTTACAGAAAACAGTGTAACAAGTATTAAGTACACAGCAAGGCTCATTACACAGTATGATGATGCAACATTAATTGCAGTGTTCTCTCCTGAGCACTTACCTTCGGTGTTCAACAGACAATCCTTGAGATCCAAGCACGAGCCAAACAGTGGCTGGAATGGCATTGGCTACACCCAGTTCCACTCATAGTGGAAAATATCCCAATTGGTTCCAGCTGCACTGACCCAGCAAATGCTTCAGATATCAGCCTGGGCCAGCGTCCTTATTCATGAAAACATACCTAAAATTCCCATTTGCCAGGTGTGGTGTTGAACATGGAGTGGATGAGTCTGGAATCCTGCAGGCATTAGCATATAGACACTATGTCACTGGTGTTATGTCAGGATCTCTTTGCTGAATACAAGTCACTAATTATTACAGGCAGGTTGTGCCCTCTCCCCCAGCAGTTCATTTCTCTTTCACAGGGAAGGGAGTGAGATACATGCACATCTTGATCATGTCATTTATTAGGTCAGCAGTGATGGCAAACAAGGAATCATTCGGTCTTATCACAAACTCCACCACTAAATCCCATGGAAATGTACATGTGTAGAGAGAACAGGATCATGAACACACACACTCCTCCTCTGAATCTGATGGCTCTGCTTGAACCTTCCTGCTCTTCTAGCAATATTTTGACTTCACAGCAGTGTGGCAACTCCTTGCTCAAGCAAAAGGACATTGCTTCACTGGGTGTAACTAAGCCTATAAGAAAGCCAGGCTTATTTATGACTTGCTAAATGACATGATTGAGATTTTGTGGAGTGCTGTGAGTCACAGCACTTGGGAAGCCCTAACCAGCTATTTCCTCATCTCAATGAAAGATGTCTGCAAGTTGTTTAGGTTTGTAACTCATAGTGAACTGAATGTTTTGAGTTTGCTAAAAAAAGGTTAGTACCCCATTTCACAATGTCAAGAACAATGTCAGCCAATAGAATAGGACACAGTAAATAATAGTACGTAGAGCAGGAAGCTGCTTTCTTGAGGAAGAGGTAAAAAAATCAAAATATTTTGGCATCTTTGACATCTGTCCTTTATCTTGCTTTTACCAAACAAGAGAGATGCTCTGTGTATAAAACCTGCAAATATTTTTGCTTTAACAGGTTTACTTAACTACGGTAGGAACAACTGTTAAAGCTTGTTTTTATTGTGCAAGTAGACAATGCATATAATACCTCCCACAGAAATTTTTCATGGGACTGGTTTCAGGGGTAAGACTAATTGAGGACAAATATTTAATCACCTCTCTCTTATCTTGGCTTATCTAAGAGTTAACATAGTAGGGCAAAAAATTGAACAAGGCACATCTCATACAAATTTTAACAGATATTAACGCCTCAGATGAGAAACTAATAAAAATAATTTCTCGCCATGTTTATTCAAAGTGAAGCCTTGTTCTGAACAGCTACTAGTTCATTTGTTCTTTCCTGACAAACACTGGCCATCCTGAACCATAATGAAAGTATTAGCATACTGCAATGTCAGGCAGCCCAAATTCAACAGCCCTTTTCTCACACAATACTCACAACAGCTATAAAGGAAGACAACAAAACTATCAGTCACCAAGGAGAATGCACTTGGTGTACATTCCTGATGATGGTACTGTGAGCCATTGAGGCAATGTGGGTATAAGACATCTGAACCTTTTATTATAGCTTACTGCAAGCTCATGGAGTGCTCGTGCAGATTAAAACCATAAAAAGTGTATGCATTTCTCATGGAAAAGTTTCCATCAACTAAGATGCTAATGATGTATGTCTGCTTGTTCCCAAAGAACAAGCAATCTTGTTGAAAGAAGTGACCAAGTTCTCCGTGACCCAGACTGCATTATAAAAACTCTCTATAATTTAACAAAATCATCAGGATAGAACACACATACCACTAGAAACAATAGCTAGATTATCCCTTCTAATTTGACTACAGCCTTTAAAAGAAAGAGTGGATGGAATATTTTTATGGAAAACCCATTTTAAGGTTCTCAGGAGAACTGAGCTGGAAAAATCACCGTGTAATGGGATAAACTATTACAATTTCAGGGCTGGAAGCGGCCAACATGATTTCTCAGTGCACGCTGCCAATGAAAGCAACTCTGCAACTCAAAGGGCAGGAGAAGAGAGACTGGTAATAACATCGCTGTGCTTGTCCTGGTTTTGGCTGGGCTAGAGCTAGTTTTCTTTTTAGTAGCTAGAATAGCACTATGCTTTGTATTCAGTATGGGATTTGGTATGAGAAAAATCATGTGGCTGAGAGAAAGGTGATGTAGGAAAGACGAGGAAATGTAACAAATTGCCTGTTTTTCAGAAAACTGAGATCACTTTTGTGTCAAAATAGAAACTCAGCAAAATAGCAAAATATCCAGCAGCAGCTTATGAGAAAACCCTGAGTCTTTCAGTCAAGTTGAGGAAACAGGCTGAGGGAAAGTTAAGACAGAGGAAGAAATCCTTACTTTCAGGCCCCATTTGCTTTCTTTCAGAAACATGCAAAAATGCAAGCCATCGTGAATTACAACTGCCAGTCACACCGAGCAGACCAGATTCTCCAGCAATAGAGCAAGTGTTTCAAAATGACCAGAGCAGGAACTTTAGTTCCATCATTACTCCCTGTAGACTGCAAAAATGCTGTAAGCAACTTATGGCTATTTTCAAATACCATGTGCAAGAAGAAACCATTTGAAACTAGATCTTGTCACAAAAAATGGAAATTCCTTATTACAGATCTCAGTAAATAACTTAGAGTGGTTTTCAGTGACCAAGAACCTGCAGCATGAATCAAAACTTCAACAGTTTGGCCCCAAGAGTTATTGTTCATCTAAAAAGAGACATGCAAAATGCATTCATGGGGGAAGGCTGTGTTCGAGTGCTGTGCAGCTGCAGAGCAGTGGAATGGCTGGGTCAGAGGGCGGCTGCGGTGACAGCATACTGGAGTAACACACTGCAGCTTTTCAGCCCACAGTGCAGTGTCTGTGCTTCACAAGGCATAGTGAACTGTGCTGAGCCCCTCTTTCATAATTAAAAGTTTAAAAACAAATACCCAAGGCATCAATATGGCAAATCCTTCTCTTCTTCCCAAACGCGGACCCTTGCAGCAGCACTACAAGGTCCCCCATACTGTCTTGCCAAGACAAGCCTTATCAGCAGATCAAGCAGCAGCAGCAGCAGGGTTCAAAGGTGAGTTCAGTCTTTCAGGCTGGTTTGTATGACAGTCATCTCTACCAAACCTGCCCAAAAGGACTGCGTGCGAATGCTTTCCTTTTGAAGGGAAGTTGCCATTTATTTCATAGAAATTTGAAGCTAGCTAGCAGGTGGTAAGGCAACTGAGATGGGCCCCTACAGCTTCCTCTGCATGCTCCCACTCACACAGAACAAACTGTGGGACCTGCAGGTTCACATGCTGCCACCACGGCTCAGGATGCAGCTGCACCAGCTGGCAAAGCCAACCAAAGCAAACTGTCAGCAACGGTCAAACTTTTAGCACGTGCACAACTCTGTGGTCAGCCTTAACAGTAAGGTAAGCTGAAAACCATCTGAAAACTAGCTTTACAGGAAGTCATTTACAACCAGATGAGAAAACTGGTCCACTTGATCTCAGACATCAGCTACTACTGCTGGCATTTGGGAAAGCAAAGGAAGTGGAATACTCTCCCTTAGTGGCAGGGAAGCCTGAAATAGGGTGAAGGCCTTTCAGGGAACTTCACTCTTGGTGTGCAAAGGTTGAGATTTTAAATCTTCACTTACCTATGTCTGGCAATAATTTGCATTGCTTGGAAATTTCCAGCTTCACACACGGCCTCAAAATCAGTTCTGATGTTCTCAGTATGTAGCTTGCACCACATTTCCCCATGTCTGTAGAGAGCTGGTCACATGTCACTGGCTCTTCTTTGTCAGCTAAGTTGCATTAGACAGAATCTAAAAATACATTAAATACTTTCTAGTATTCCTTTTTGACATAAGCAGTTACCATAGCTGCTGCAAGCTGTTGCAAGAAAGGGCAAGAAGTCGCATAACTCCTTTTATTCAGCTGGGATATGCACACTGAAAGGTCAGAAGACCTTGGAATATAATTTTTTGTTTCAACGTTTGCCTTCACATCGATACTTTGTAAAAAATATCAAAAACAACTTCAATGAGCAGATAAACTTCTACTCCAAGGAGGCAACAAATTTACTATAGTTATGAAAGCCATCTGCAATGCAAAGTTCAAGGAAATGCTGCCTAGTATCCGAGAATCTGACAGATACCATGTTCCCAAGAAACAACTCTGTCCGAACAAGCTGTGTGCCTGTTGCTTAGCGAAAGGGTGCTTAACAGTACCGACAGCCCACCAAACAGCATGCGTTTATCACGTGGAAGTAGCTTTTGCACAGAAGTAGCTCTTTTCCCTCAAGAAGCATCCAGGTTTTGTGTTCATTAATTTACATACCACATACTTATAGGAGGTAGAGCCTCCTGAAATAAAGGCAAACCAAGGCACTGGAAGATGTAGGAATTTATTTTTTTTNAGAATAAAACAAATTACTTGATGGGAAAGCAAACAGTTGAACGTGAATAGCCCTTCCCTGTACTTCTGCTGTCACTTCCATAAAGTTGCTATGCCTATTGCTGGGATGTGCTTCTGCATCACCTCATTTGCTCAAGTACAAAACATGGATCATCTAATTAGTGTAATCTTGATCTCCAGAACAATCTGTCTGTTCACTTTGTTGAACAAACCAGCACTGTCTTCAAATAAGAAAAGGAGAGTAATTAAGTGCCAGTGGAAGAATTCCCTCACTCACCTTCACCTATGGGGCAGTTTGCTCAGCCTCTCTGTACATCCCTATTGTCTGGAGCAGTGCAGTCCGATTCCAGGGAAACTTAGGAGAATCCTTCCTGGGACATTCCTCAGTAGAGGCACGAATTCCTCTCTTACATATAACACCTTTACTGCGCTGTTTTAAATTCCTCGGTTCCTTCCTGTTAACAGCAATACACTGGTCAATCAATACAGATGATTTAAATACTGAGCGGTGTAGGATCTCCAGTGCTCATTTTGTTCACACCAAACTATTATTTGTGAAGAACCTGGCAGAAGGGAGTTCATAGCAACTCCTAGTTCCCACAGAAAGTTGACAAATACTAGTGAATTATCAACATATTTCAGTAAAACTTCAGCAGCAGTTCTAAATTAACCCTTATCATTCTTGTCTACTCTTCAAATATTCCCACATAATGAAAGTTAAAAAAAATTACTTGAAGCCTATATTTTCAAGGTCTATTGTGTGTTAAACGTTCTTTTTATATCAACTCCTTCTAACCTACAGTTTTAGATGCAAACTTTTTTATTGAGTGCTGCAGGAGAAATCCCTTATCAGCACCCAGTACCAACTCTCCAGCATTACTGACTCTATCATAATCTCTGCCAACCATCATAGATGAGCATGTTGGTTTTTTTTTTTTTCATAGAGCAAATGTACCACAAATGCAGGTTTTACAGACTTGCTCTCCCACCTAAGAGAAGCCAGCCAGTCCCACATTTCTCATCCAAAAACTAGGGAACTGCACAAATCCACTAGGAGTCACAGCAGGAAGACTAGTGTTTGCAGTCTCATGTTTGCCAAGTTCTTGATTCTTTTGGTCTTCACTGATTCAGCTTTGATTCTCTCCCGTAAAATCCAAGAGATGTTTCAACCTACGTGCTCCTCTATCTTCCTATTTTCAAATCATTGCCAAGATCTTTAATATGTCAATATCTCCACCAATATCTTTAATATGTCAACAGTGTTTAAGTAGCAAGCAAGTAAGCTCAAGGGCTTCAGCAGTACAGTGGTTATCATGCTTCAAACCAAGCGAAGACCATTTTAATGATCACCTGTTCACCTTCATGTAGGGAGTTTTTTTGTTGTAGCAACACTCCTCAAAACTACTCATAGTAACTCTGCATTTCCATCAGCACATACAAACACTGTTTGAATTATACCATGACTAAACAGGAAGAAAAATAGCTTTTCCCACAACAGCCTTGATGGGTTACTTTTAATTAAAATCAGTTTAATGATTGATAAGCTCTAGTATTTCCAGCAGCAAATCATAAGTGGTTTACTGTTTTCAGATACAGTGAAAAAACTGAAGATAATGTAACTACATAAGCTAGCATATTTAGTTAGTTTACTGGTTATCAAACATAGGAGAAAGTAAGGGTTTAACATGTAAACTGTCATGACCAAGAGCAAAAATTAAATGAGCATTTTGAAGGAATCAGAAAGTTGAACTATATGATAAACTCACAGAATCAGTGTTTCCAATGTTTACTTTTTATCTCTCACAAAATTACTTTCAGCATACCTCCTAGATCAGAAACCAGTGAGCACAAATTTTCAGTATCCAAGTAATATTTAGGGGGAGGGGATGTCACATACATAAACTCAGTACAGCTGCTACTTTTAAATGTTCTTCACACATGCCCCTTAAGCAAATGCAAGAACACTGCAAACACCTGTTTCCCAGTATCCTTCATTTGCTCTTTGAACTCGCAAAGGCAGTAAAAGGCAATTCAGTGTGCCTGTGCACACATTAATGAAGACATCTCTTCCTTATACACAGAAAAAAAAACATCTGTAGCTGACTTAAGATTAGCCATACAATGAGCCAAAGTTTCATTCAACGCTGCAGGGAACACTGGAGAGTGGGTATATGGGAGCGTGAAATCCTAAAGCTCTAACAGGATCCTCCCTAGTCCTGCATGTATCATGTATATTCCTCAGTCGCTGTCAGCAAGGATGGAGTGCTGTTTGAAACAGCTGCTGCATCCACCTGTCCTTCCTCAGCTACTGCTGGTGGGAGGAGGAGACAACACACAAGAGGGAGCACTTCCTCTTTTGTACTGTTACTTTATTTTGTAGTAAGATCCATGTAGTATATAAAATAGAACAGGAAAAACCGAACAAAGCCTATAAAATAAATTGAGGAGTTCAGATGACGAACCACTACAGCTCTGCTTTTGTGGTTCTATGATGATGCCACCAGAACTCATGGACTGTTTACCTTGTACTTTTACAGTTCTCTAGCATATGAACCTACATAAAAAGCTGATATGTTCCAATTAAGCCATAGTTAAGTGACAGATGTAGAAGAAAAAAAATGGCTTTCATAAGCCACAGCTGCCCTTGACACAGGTTACAATGATGTCTAACTATACCATAATGCACATTACATCAAGAACCTTGAAAGAGCCTCTGAGAAAACGGGTTCACATTAAGCATTTTAAAGAAAGGTCATAAATACTGCACTGGACCAACAGTACCTCCCAATGTCCTCCTTATGCCTGAGGAACATTTGTAGTTTTTAAGAAGCTACTACATAGATGACACCAAACCTAGAGGTAGGTTATAGGCAAAGGTAAGTTACAGGCGCAAAAAAAAAAAAAAAAATCCCTTTAGAGCTAGTAATTTCACAAACTGCCCAGCAGGAAGCAAGGCAAAATGTCAACAGCTCTTTCCTCCCACCTTAAACATTGCCCACACGGTGCATTTAATTCCTAGTGCCACAAGAATGACAGTGGATCATCAGCTGCTAGTAAATGCAGTCATGCCAAGAGAACAGCTTGAAGTTATTCAAGCAAAAATCTGTTACTGTGCAAAACTGGTGCACTGGACTGTTACCAACTAGACCTCCAAGTTTAGGAGTGACCTGATGGTAGAGAACCAAGGTGTTTGTTTTCCTTTTGACATGGGAAATATTCTACATAATCAACAGTGGAAGAAGTTAAACATCAGCTTGTCTCATATGGTTGGAGAGTCAAGGGAAAAAAGAAAAAGCTGAGAAACGTTAAAAAAGTGCACACTCTTCTGAGACCAAGTTTTCTTTTTTAAAAAGTTACTGTACCAAACAAGCTGGTAAAACAGCTCGTCTTCAGTATTATCTGGGATCAACACAAGGTTGGTAACAATTATGATGTGTACATTTCAACAGCGATGAGAGACACATCTGCAAGTACAATAGTTAACAGCAAATTAAACCCAAATTTTAATGGTGTAATGCCTCCAGATCACAAAATGTGGACAAAATTTGAATCTTAACTACCTTCCGTGCACTATTTGGTGATAATCAAAAAGTAACAATGCTGAAGATTCACTTTATTTCTACTTCCAAAGGAAAAAGGGGAAAAGGTTAAATAAGTGTTCTCCAATTTGTTCTCCACTATATGTACACCCACACACGTACACACACACATGCACACACCCCTCAAACTGCACTGACATTTCTTTTTGACCAAAAGAGTAGATCCTGGGAGTAAGTGCAAAATGCAAAATCAACTGACAGAAAATGCTGAACAAACAGCATCATAAAAATACAAAATATTTATATTACTGAACTATTAACAGATGATGTTCTCTGTTTCTTTAAAACTTTGGAACCACATAGCTGATTTCTTAAATCTAGTCCATGCCAGCTTCCAGAACTATTAATGACTTAGTTAGCTTCATTCTTTGATGCTTCATCAAAGTTTTCTACGAGATCTGAAAGAGATGAAGATATTTAATACAGTAATTCCCAGTAACATTACCTTCCCAAGTTTAATGAAAATGCATGTATTATAGGAAAGGTTAAGTAGTTAAGTAGACTCATCTACACCATTTATTATGTGCAGATTTCAAAGGGCTTTAGAAAATAGAGTTTGTTTGAACATACACAAAAAACTTAACACATGAACACTCAGAACAGTGAAAGTTTTAAGACAAACTGATTAAGATCTGATTTTCAGAGGTGTCCTACTAGCTGCAGTTGAGTTCTGAGACATCAGCATTCTTTAAAGAATATCTGAAGTTGGGCATCCATTAACTGTTGTGCTCCAGGAAACACAAAATTCTGGAGAGAACTGAACTTTTTATGCAAGGTCACAAAGAAATAAACCAGACCATGAGGAATTGAACCTCTGGGTTCACCAGTTTGTTGTTTTAGCTAATACACCATACTGATGGATATAGAAGAACACAGGGATTGATAGACAGTTATTGGCAAATTAAGAACTTAATCAAACACTGACATAAGCTTTGTTTCTTCTACTATGGAAATAAAAGTCCCCACCCCAGACTCTGATTTAAAGACAACCTGATGACTATGTCAATGATGTCATTTTGAAGCTCTAAAACTCTGTTTGGACATTAAGATCACCAGTTCAACCTCCCTGAAAGGATCCTAATCTAGTCTCACTTAAGAATTAAGCAATTAGCACAAGGTAAACCTTTTTTCAAAAGCTGGAATCCAAAGTCATCAATGTTTTAATGCTGCCCAGAATATGAAGCCTCCCTTAGCAAGTGAAAATTATAGTCTTATCAAGAGATAAGTATTTAAATGCACAGACTGAAATATTTATACACTAAATGGACATACTAAGTGTGTATGTGCCTACCTGGGACATCATCATCTTCTTCATCAATATCTTCAGATTTTGGTGCTTTACTATCCAACACTATAAAAAGAAATTTGGCGCTGAGTTTTCATTACACAGAATTAGGGACAACCACACAACAAAATAAAAATCATAACATACAACTGAAAAAAAGGAAGTTTTTCCCCAACCCTCAATATTGACAAACACACAAATTACCAACAGTAATCAGCATGACCAAAAGGCCTACTTGTAAACATTCTTATACTAAAGTATTAGCACAGCTAGCAAAAGATCAAATGATACAGAAAAAAACCCAGCATGACTAAATCTAACTGAAGTCATGTGTTTTGATGCAATGACAGCATTGTACCAATCAGGGATCAACATATCACATGATTTGATCACCAAGGGGCAAGCTATAAGAAAAAAGTATTTCCATATCAAGGGTCCTGCATCAAGCCTAGTGTTGTGCAAGTCATGGGAGCTGGAACATCCTACAAACAACGCAGAGAAACGCAAGAACGTAAAAAAATAGAAGTATTTCTTCTCATTGGTCTGACTTCCTGTACTATCTAAAGAAAGCAGAGTAAGTATATATTGGTACCAAGGTTGTATCAAAGAAATATACTTATGATCCATTTTCTAAATTTTAAAATAATTTTACATGTTAACATTAGTAAAGAAGGAAAAAAAACCCCTTTGCTTTCAACTAAGCTCTGAACATGAAATACATAAGAAATTAAAATTGATTTAGAAGGAATAACTATTAGTCAAAAATATTACAACAGTTAATATATTTTCCAATTCCAAATACAGACAATTTCACCATGTCCAATTACAGCCTGTTTAATGGCCACAACAGGATAAACAGTATAACTACAAAAAAAAAATTTTATGTCCAACTTCACTGGTGCTTGATATTAAGAACTAGTTTTTGGCAATATACAACATGAAACATGAACTCTGATATGGCTACTTGTAATGAAAAGTGTGCCTGTTCTGCAGTCTAAGAAAGCTTTTAAAAATTCTTATTGCAGTCAATGGAATGATTACTTGCATGCTTTCAAGTACTCTCATTTCTAATTTCATAACAATCACCATTGGAAGGACAGATTTTCATCTATTCTTAAATTACAAACTTGCTTAGGAAGAACAGTTCAGACCTTTATAAACATGCTACAGTGCTTCCCCAAGGAGGGTATTATGCTAAAAGCGATTGTCCCCAAACTCCATTTATTCACTGTAAAATTACAGTAATAGTTATACCACATACATACATACACACCATGCTCCCATGGTTTTAAAATGGGTAAAAAAATAAAGAATCACATAAAAAAACTTTGGCTTTTTAATTTTTAATCAAATATTTGATTTTGAATTCATTTTTCAAAGTCTTGGTTTAATTCCAAAAGGAGTTAGATTAGAAGATACAGAACATGCTCCTTCTTTATATGCAAAAGGGAAATATGTTTTGTTTGAACAAAGAAAAAGAGAATCTATTCCCTGACAAAAAGAACCTATTGAGTTTTTCCCAGGAAAAAACTTTAACTTGCTTTACTAAGTATGCAGTTGTACACCTGGATCACAGCATGCCTGACCTACCAGTTTGTGCTTTGGGGTTTTTTCCCTTCATCACAGCCTGCCTATGAACAATAAGAAAAGTTTCCCCCCCCACTATAATTCCACAACAGTTGCAAATAAACTCGGATCACTTTTCAAGTCACACATGCCATTGGTAGATTTGGGTTAAACCTTTTAATACTTTGCATGTTCTTCAAATCAACAATGAAAGATTCCAAAAAGACCTACCTTGTCTTGGGAATTGTTCAGCTAACTTCCTGAGACTTGTTAAGCTGTCAGCACCAAGCTGGCTTAAGATGCCTGGAAGCATTTCTGTGATCGGTTTAGCCTCTGCATGACCAGTGATTGCAAAAGTGTTAGCAGAGAGGGAAGCTTGAACCTTGGGGTTGTTGAAGTGAATAACTGTTCCATCATCTTTTATCATGTTCACCTGTTTAAATATAGTAAGAACATTTACCAAAACGTTGCAGCAGTTGTTGAACAAGCACAATAAATTATTAATTCAAATCTAAAATATGAATGTATTAATAATTTAAAAAACTAGTACTCCTCCTAGAGGATAATATGATAAAAGTATCTGGAATTAACACCACCTGAACTGGAAATAAAAATATGAGTTATGATAAAATATAGGTTCAAACTATACAAAAGGGTAGAATTTAAGAGCTATGGTTCCTTCATAAAGTACACTTATCTAAAGACTAATATATAAGTATTACATGTAATCATACAGTTAATATATATTTTTAACAAAGGCAGAAAACAGGTTATTAGACTAAGGCATAAATTAGTTAATATCAGGAATGTCTATTAAAATTACCAAACCAGAACCTTCAGCTCTGTGGTAACTCTTCACAAAGTAAAAGCTCTAACAGCAAAGCCTTGCCACACCAGCTTAAGACATCACCATTCCCAGCTATCTGTGTCACCTATCAGGAAAATTTTATTGTTTCTGCAGCAGAATTGGCAAAGGCACAAGATTCACAAGCTGGCCTACTTGCTGTAGCTGCCCAAGGCAAGGATGCTTCCTGCACATACACACACAGAACTGGAAGTTTATGTACCAACTGCACTAGAACAGGCTTCTATACCTTCCTAATAATTCCAGGATGACTCTTCTAATACTAAGTACATCATACAGTGATCCTGCTCTCCTCCTCTTCCCTGGTCTTCTGAATCACAAAGAATTAAGTTTTACAGCCAGCAGATTGGCCTGCTTTGCTCCTACTGTCAAAGTTTATACTGCCATATTTGTATGGGTTTATGGGGGTTTTTTAACTTAAAGGGAGACAAAATGAGAAGTTAAAAAGGTTTTTCTTCCAGGCATGGCTGAGCTATGATTAAGTGGAAAATAATTGTCTGAAAAAAGGAAGAGAGTTCTGCTCATCAAACCAAACAGTAGTAATAAACTTAGGTCACAAAACTCCTAAGTATTGTTTTCAGTAAAAGTTAACAGGGAGAAAACAGATTTCGGAACTAAAGAAGAGATCTAAAATATACAAACACGTAAGCTATCAATCTTCACATAGCAGCAGAGTTCAAAATACATTTTGAACAGGAAAATCAGGTGTGTCGCTTTTCTGCAAAACTAAAGGATGTCCTGTCCCTTACACAAGGGGAATGATAACAGCTTCAAGCACTGTCATCCTCTTGCTTAAAAGCCTCTTTTAAAAACCACACAGACGAACTACTTATGTTTGGCTCAACATTACTAGCCTCCCCAAATTCTTCTAGCTACACAAAATTTACCAAGGTCAACTTGTGTCCACCTGAATACAACAACATACTCCAATTATGTACCTAGTCATCAAGGTAGAAGTATACTGCATTATCTTCCTTCACATCAAGACATTTAAAATCCCTTAATAACTGTGTCTGAATAAAGACCTTATGCTCTGTGGGGAAAAACAAACAAAACAAACTAAAACAGAGCAAGAACTGTACCCTTCTTTGGGTTCTTATAGCCCAGCTTAAGCAAACAGGCAAACCGAATTGTTTCTGTAGCAAAGGTATGAACACTCACAGGCAAACCAGGCTTCTACACTGAATCTCTATTTGCCTTTGGAAGACAGGAATGCACTAAGTGACCTCTGGAGGCACCTTGCAATCCTGCTTAAATTAATTAATCACAGATTAAATATTATGCTTCTTTAACCAAGTACTACAGTAATATTGAGTTCATGACAAAGGAACACTTTCTCCTCCCACGTATAAGCGTCACTCTCTACAGCGCTATGAAAACTGTGTTTCAGTTCATATTTTATATATGTAAAATCGACATATTCAAGGAGTATCTGAAGCCTTCATATTCCTACTTACATTAACAAAGAAGCTGGTTCTGTAAAACCTTTTCTGTGTTGCAAGAAATGTCATCTCCTGTGATCACCACAAACACTCCTGGTAATTTTAATGCAATAAAAGGACCTAATGTTGATAGTACAGACTTGCAAGCTCTTGCTCCAGGCATTTTTGTATGGTTTTATTTATATTCTGCACCCCAAACCCCTAGCTTTAAATGTGCCTGCACAGTAGATGCACACTTACTGCTCTTCTCTTTAAAACAGGTAATGAAGTTCATGAAGTCAGGAATCAAGAGGAGTTTTGTTCTTCAATGAATGCCAAACATATGTGGCAGCTTACTACCTTCTGCAATCGCTGTCTGGGCAGAACCTCCTCCCTTCTTTCTCCAAGTATGTATGCATTAATGTATGGGAGACAACAATCAATCAAATAACTCCACCTATCAGTAATCAGATCTGTAAGTTGTGAGGGAAAAACTGTTGTTTAAATAAAAAAAACCCACCACCAAAACACCACAGTGAATTTAATTTCAAACATGAAATCTTTATTTTATCACTATACCTCTTCAATGCCAGCAATGTTATTTACTGCCAGTTTTTTGAGGGAACTCTGAAGTTTTTTGTCATCAGCTGTAGCTGTTCTGTGCACTACCTTCTTCTTTCTGCGAGCTGTTCCCTGGAAAAGAATCAAGACACAACAGTCAGCTATTCTGAAAATACCACAACACTTTAATTTTTGCTACGAGAAAGCTCTGTAGTCAAAAATGCTTTTCAACTTACTTCCCCCTCACCTTCAACTTTAACAGTCAGTCGCAATTTTAAGGTTTTTCTTAAATGTAAAAAAACAAAAAGACACCAAATACCAGCAGTATTTTTCCCTTCCCACAAGCTAGATTTTTAAAAATACTGTTTACTATTAAGCAATATATAAAGATTTTCACCAAGAACTTCATTTTTTCCCAAGATGAAGCACAAATACAGTCATTTAAAAAGGTCACACTTTCACAACCAAGTAATTAACATTTTTAAACTGTTCCACAGACAGCAATTTTGGAATTCCTACTCTGCAAACTGTTGTACAGCCCCACCTACAGTTAGGAGATGAACACCCACACTGAAGAAACTATATGCTTTTTTTTTTGTCATATTAGCTACCTGCTGGCTCAGAGAAAAGAAACAGCTCAGTGTAAAGTCAGATAAGGCCTGGAGCTGGCACAAAGGAACTCCCCAGCAGGGAGAAAAGAAAGGCAGAACTGGAACAACCAACAGGTAAGCTTAGCTTGAGCTTTCACAGGTCACGACAAGTCACTACATTAAAAAGAAAGCTTACACCCTGTGGAAACTACTCACCCAGCACTTCCAAACTGAAAGAAAATCACATTTCAGGTAGCAGCACTATCACTCAGATTACACCAAATACATTATTCAGGCCTCAAATTTATGTCTTTTTTTTCCTCCCTCCCATGAGCTAAAGTCTATGTTCTGAAAAACAAATTTCATAGACATTTCTCCTTCAACTTGTAAATTACAGGAAACAGTGTACCTCTGATGCTTTTCTTACCTTTCCTCCTATTCGGACCTGCGCTTGAAGCTTGGCCAGTTTTTCTTGGTTCATAGTGCTGCGTCTAAAGAAAAAGAATGAGATACAAACACAAGTTAACTATCAAAACATTAAGAAAAACTTTTCCACAGTCCATTTTAAAAGTACTCTTAAAATTGCAGTGGGTTTTTAAACTTACAGCAAATTCACCAATACAGTGCATCAAACAAAAGGCTTTAACAGTGTATAAACAAAAAACCTTAAAGCCACACTACTTAAATAATACAAAGTGGCCCAGCAGCAGTCTGCTCAGACGAAGTGTCTGTACCACGATGAGACAAATCAACAGGACATTTGATTTTGCACCAGCCTGAGGTACTGTGAGTTTCCAAGTACACTAGTTTACTGCTAGAGCCATTTGACTGAACCAATGACTCAGAACAGACCCAAATCCGCACGTACAGCACAAGTGCTTCTGGGAAAACACCTTTAACAAAGCCCAGGGAGAGATCTGTCACTACACTACTTTGAATACTATTTCCAAGTAATGAATCTCTGGTATTCTTAATAAGCCAGCTCCGCACTCCGTGAAGTTCATGTCTTTACAAATCTACTATATGAAACTCTGGCAGCTATTCATCCAATGCAATCACTCAAAAGTTATTTAAGCAGCTTCTCCAATGGGTCAGGTCGGACCTTTAAAGGCTAAAAGACCTGAAAATCTGTAATGGGTGCAGAAACACCTCAAGGAACGCATTTCACTGCTCTGCCCCAATAAGTCATCAGTAACCCCCTGAATGAAGGGGAAACCCCCTCCGCATTTGCACTGTGCTGGAGAAGGGATAAGGAAGGGGAGACAGGGCTCCCGCGGGCAAGGGAGGATCCCCACACGGACAGGGACTCCACCGGGGAGACGGGAGAAGGGACTCAGGCCGGCAGGCGGCTCGCTGGCTGCCCCCAAAGCACCGGGAGCGGAGAAGATAAAGACCTCGTCCCCCAGGAGCCAGGGCAACCCCATCCGGCCGAGGCCCCAAGAGAGAGCCGCAGGGCCACCTGAGCCAGAGCAGACCCCACCGCACCGCATCCCGGCCTCGCTCCCCCGTTCTCTCCTCAGGGAACGCCCGGCGCCCGCGGCCCCACCACGGCCCAGCGCGGCGGACGGCGACAGGACGGCGCCGAGCTTCCGCAGCGCCCCGCCTGCCCCACGCCAGGAGGCGGCTGGGGAAGGGGGAGCCGTGCTGACGGCGCGGTGCCGGCGGGCGCGGGAAAGGTCTCACCTGAGCGCGGCGGATCCTCCGCAGCCCAACACGCGGTGAGAACAAGATGGCGACCAAGGAAGGAAAGAGAGGCGCACAGAGAAAGGAAGCTTCGCGCCACGTGACGGCCGCAGCGCGCCCGTGGATTGGTGGCGCCGCGGAGGAATATTTGCATAGCTGCGGGGGCAAGGGGAGGTGCAGCCGCGGAGCGCGGTGCATCCTGGGAGTTGTAGTCTCCGGGGAGCGATGCCCCGGGCAAGGGCCCGACGCCGGGTAACCCAAACCCGGGACGCGGCGGCTTCAAACGTGTCACCACGCACTTGTCGGCACGCCCTGCGCCTTGGCGAACCCTCTTTCATACACGAGTTGCTTGAGGTGGGTTTTATCTTCACAACCAGCCGGGCAACCCTTGAGAGCAGCGGGATAAACGGGTTTATCTGTGAGGAGAAAATAAACGCGGAACCCGCCCCTCGCTGCCCGCTCCCGCCCGGGTAACCCTGCGTTTTGTTCAGGTGAGTCACCAGGGTTCTGGGGACCCGGTGTGACTGTCCCCGAGGCCTCAGCTACCTGCATGGAGCCGGGCTCCCCTGACCGAGCGGGAAGCGGCTGAACCGCCCCTCAGGGGGAGAGAAATCCCCACAGCAGCCCCCCCCCCCCGAGCCGTGCGCTGAGGCCGGCGCACCGCCCACATCCGCCTCACATCACTTCCTGGGCTTTGAAAAAAACGGGAAAAAAAGAAGGAAAAAAAAAAAATCACCTCAGCCGGTCGGGTCCCGTCTCGGAGGCTCAGGGGCCGTACCCGGGGTGCCGCTGCTGCCCGCGCCAGCGCCATGAAGGTTCAGCCCGCGCCTGCCTCCGTCTTCTGCCTGTGCCTGGTGCTGGCGGCCTCCGCAGCCGCCGCCGCGGAAGGGCTCGGAAAGGGTCAGGCAAACGTTTCGTTCGGGATTTCCTCTCAACTTTTGCCGTTGCCGTGTACGGGGGCGCCGGGGCCGGGCAGGGCTCCCAGCCCGGGGGGGTGGGGGGCAGCGGGGCCGGCCTGGCACCGAGGGGGAGCCCTGCCTTTGAAGATGAGGGGGGCTTTGCGCGGTCTTTGCCGTCGTGGTTCTGTTCCGGCTGAACCCCGAAGAGTTTCCCTTTCGGGGGGCTGCGCTGTTACGTGGTGAAGGTCTAGGTGGGGGAGCAGCCCCTCAGTGCCCCCCGCCCTGCCCGGTGCCCTCTCAGCCCTGCCCGGCCGCCGCCGCCCCGCTGCTGGCTCCTGGCCGGCGATGAATGGCGCTTCCCGTGTCCCTCCCGGCCGCTCCTCGCCTCCCGGCTCTGCCGGGGCCTGCCGCTGGGACTGCCGTGTCCACTAGCCTGGTTCAGTCGGGGGCGCCCGGTTCACCCCAGGGGTGGCTTCAGCCTGTCTTGGAGATAAATCTGCTCTTCAGGGCTGGTAGTAGCACAGTTCGATCAGTGACAGCAAAACTTTGTGATGTGGAGCCCAGGCATTCCCCTTTCATTTTATGTTTAATTCCTCAGCTGACTTTCATTTAAAATAAACACCATATAATGTGTTGTGTAATGCTTTTAGAAACATACAGAATCTCGCCACAAGCTGTGTTTTAGTTTAAAAAAAAAAAGCTTTTGAAAAGTGTTTCCTAGCTAGAGCAATAGAAGGTTTTCCCTGTTTTAACATGTTGGCCTTTGAATGAAATAGCTGATGTGTCAATATTCTGAGTAAACGTGACTTCTACTAGCCCAGCTGTTCTTTGCTCTGCTACATTCAACTGGTGCAAATGTGCCTTGTGTCTGAAGCTGCCTCTGCAGCTGATGCATGTGTGTGATTGGACATGGAGGAGGCATCCCCACCTTACTGCTAGCACAACCAAATATTTGATGTGTTGCATCATCTGTGTTCACAGTTCATATCGGGGGAGTAGATAAGGTAATAAAAATACTATGCCAACTGTTCAAACCTCCTGGATGCTGAACCAGGGTGCCACAAGGTTTTACTGACCTTGTTCTTGGCTTTCTCCAGCTTCTTTGCCGTAGTTGTCTACTGGAGGCAATGTCTGCTTTGCTCTCTGTTAGCGCTGGGCAGCCTGTGGCCCCTGACACCTTTGTAGCTCACAAAGTCTGCCCTTGTCAGCAGTGTGGGCACTGCTGACTACTCCAAACCCTCAGCGTTGGGAAGGGCCAAGCCGAGGCTGATGTTTGCTCATCCAGCAGAGCCCTGCGTTACTGGAGCAATGAGACCTGTGAGGAGGTTCCCTTATGAACAGTTCCCAGATCATCTTCGTCTCATCTCTGTGGCTTTTGGCCATGTGAAGGGTAGCGCTGTGTTGGCTACAGGGTCAAAAAACCTGGCAGTCCCTGCTTTGCAGTTGTTAAATGTACACTCACTCACTCTTAGCTCAACTGACATAACAAGACTTGTTATCTGAGTATGGGCTAAAATATTTCCTACACTGTTCAGTCACTGTAACATTCTAAAACCTGTTTAATGGCGTTCTTTCTTACTCTTTGATATAATTATCAGCAGCAGCAATACTCAGCAATTAATGATCATATACTGGCCTAGGAAATTTTAAGTTTTGTGTTAGTTCACGTTCAGTGGGACTTAGGCAGCCAAACGCTGACATGTTTAATTTGTCACTAATCAGTTAATAATGTTCTCAGATTGGAAAAGAATGGGGAATAATCAAAAGGCTCTTCAATTTTAATCTCTGTCTGGGGGATTTTGGTATCATTTGCACACATCTGTATAAATATTCATGAGTGTGGTAGGCTTTTGTTAATTAATTTCAGTGGGATTCCTCATAAGGCGATGTAGGTTGTAAGTATTTGCAGAAGTCTTTGCAGGATTGGGATTATAGTTTGCTTTAAAAAGAGAATATACAATGAGTTGAAAATATTCTTTAGGGTTGGACTGTTTTCCTCTGTTGGTTGACATGTTAAATTATGCAGCATTTATAAACCCTTCTCTCTGGCAGGTTTTGGAGATCATATTCATTGGAGAACACTAGAAGATGGGAAGAAAGAGGCAGCAGCCAGGTATGTTACCTAGTTTTAAATACAGAAAAGTGTATTTAAAAACATTCACAAAGGTTCTGCATCCATCCTAAATTTAACCACAGAAAACAGTAATTATTAATAAACATGAAGGTGGTTTAGAAGACTGTTCAGATCGCTATAGCTTATTAGCGAGAAAATACAGTGTTTTTTTAACTTTGCTGAGGCAAAGTTGCATCATGTGTGCTGTTCATATCAGGAGAGAAGATGAGGTAATAGGTTTAATCACTCCAGTCTTAGTAAATGATTGAAGTCCCAGCATGTCTTTGAATTGAGAAGAAAATAATTGAGTATATATCATAGTAAAGAAAGATACAGTTCCCAAACCCACAAATGCATATTTAAGTAGTGCTTAATCTCCTTGAACTCAGCAGTGAGATGAGTTATTTTGTTACCATCTGCAGAAAAAAGTCTGAAAGCTTCAAACCATAGTGAACTGGTAAGTTGTTTAAGTAGAAGCTTTTCTGGGTTAAGCTTAAACTCTAAGAACAACACTGTCTCTGTATAAAGGTAAAAAAGGGACATTTTGAAATATTTTTTTTCTCAGAATTTCTTCTGTTTTGTGTTAAAATGTGAGAAGGAAAATTTTATGCTTATAAATTCTACTTGTACTTTTAAATTTATAACCCAGATCTGACAGTACTGACTTGAGCGGAAATTCATTATGCCTTCCAGGTTTCCTGTTTAATTATTAATTGCTGTTTAATTATTATTAATTGAATTCTGCTCTCAAACTGATCCATCTGGTGAGTTCTACACTGTAATGTAGGCACCAAATTAACCCAGATGGTACAGTTCAGAAGTCTTACAAGTGTTTATAGTTGGATATTTTACCATTTATTTGAAGCATCTGTGTGAAAAACCAGACAATTTCTGTATTTGCAGGAATAATTGTAGCATTGCTTTGCGGTGAAGCAGAGGAAGCTTTAAAGTGAGACAGAGGAGGGAGGGTGGGCAAGCTCTCTGGCTTAGGCGGGATGAGCATCTCTGCTCAGAAACACCCCAGAGCAAGGGACAGGTGTAATGCACGCTTGCTGCTTTTGTTTCTGGAAACACAAACCTGCTCAAACACAGAGCTGCTCGCTGGTCTCAGCTCAGCAGCATTGGGGTGTTTGTGAATTGAAGGATTGGGAGAAACCAGCAAGAAAGAAAAGATAAAAGTGGGTTTTGTCTAAGTCTGACTTCGGGTCAGGAGAGTAAAAATTACACAAAATTATCTTGTTATGCATCAAGAATCAGCGGTCTGGGAAGTTTCAAGACTTGTATTTCAGCTCGGTGAAGGGTACCATCGGGGTGTGTCAGGGACGCTGCACACAGCTGGTTTTCCGTTCCCCGTGGAGCGGGTGGGAACCCACCGTTCGTACAATTCCTGCCTGCCCGGTTCTGGGGGCAACCGTGGCACGATCGCGCCCTTCAGCAGGACGCCCATCAGGCCACTGTCCCTGTGGGGAGGTGACTCTCGGCCCCGCCTGCCGCCAGCCGCCCGGGGCGGGGTGTGCGGGTGACCCGGGCGGAAGCAGTCGCTGTGGCCGTCCGGGTCAGCCCGGCGGCGGGGCGGGGGGACGATGCCGCTGGTGGTGCTGTGCGGGCGGCCGGGCAGCGGCAAGAGCCGGCGGGCGGCGGAGCTGCGGGAGGCGCTGGGGGGGCCGGAGCGGGAGGCGCACGTCGTGGGCGAGGCGGAGGGCGGGCGGGCGGCGCTGCGGGCCGAGGTGGAGCGGCGGCTGAGCCGGCGGGACGTGGTGATCGTGGACGCGGGGAACGAGCTGCGGAGCATCCGCTACGAGCTGTACTGCGCGGCGCGGCAGGCGGGCACGGCCCGCTGCCTCCTGCACTGCACCGGAGGCCTCGACAGCCCGGACCAGCCGCCTTTCGAGGTTCCCGATCCGCAGAACCGCTGGGACCGGCCGCTGTTCACGGTGCACGGGGAGGAGCCGCTGCCGCTGGCCGACATCCGCGCCGCGCTCTTCGAGAGCGTCCCGCCGCCGCCGCACCGCGCCACCCGCTCCCAGCCCCTGCAGTCCTGCGGATTCCTCCACCACCTCGACCGGGTCACCCAGGAGGTGCTGGCCGCCGTCATGGCCGCCCAGAGGAACGGGGCACAGCCCGGAGAGGTGATTCGTGTCCCTGGTGTCGCGGAAGGGTTGGTGCTGAACCGGCCGGTGAGCATGGCCGAGCTGAGCCGGCTGCGGAGGCAGTTCATCAGCTACACCAAGATGCAGCCCAGCGATGAAAACCTGCCCCAGCTGGCCAGCATGTTCCTGCAGTACCTGAGCCGCAGCATCCAATGAACCCATGTCGCCTGTGGCCTGTGCAGCAGCGTCCATGGTCTGGTCCAAAAGTACTTGCAACAGTAAGAATGTGCCTTCTAGCCACGGGTCCCACGGAGCCTGGGTCCTGCCTGTCGCGTATCAGATCATAGAACCATGGAATATCTCAAGCTGGAAGGGACCCATCAGGGTCATCAACTCCAACTCATGGCAACAGCAGCTCTGGGAAGATGGATGCCCCATCTCTGCAATAGCTGAGCAAGCTATATTGCTAAGAAGATCTGTAGGGATGCTGTTCCCCTATCCCTACATTCTCTCCACTTGCATCTTTTGAAAAGGAGAGGTGCTGTTGCATCCCCAAGCAAGTGAATTCTCCTATGGAGGCCTAAACCCCAGTAATCAAATAGTGTCTGAACATGAAAGCCCAGAAGTGGTGACTGTCAGCAAAACTTTTCCCCTCCACATTGGCATGTGCATGTCTTGAGTAAGAAGATTGTTTTTCCAAGGCTGTTTCTGGATAATGTCAAACTGCAGAAGAGACTTCAGATCCAGAATTGGAACAGGCTGTATTTGTAAGATGTGACTGTTTCAAAAAATCCTGCTAAACTCAAGAGGCAGATTTTCAAACTCTGCGCAACAGAAGGGTGCTGGGTTAGCAGACTCAAACCTCTCTGTTTCAGGTTTAACAATAAAAAGCGTGCCTTAAATGGAATGAAGTCTTAATTTACCTGCAGGACAATTTTATTGAAATAGCTTGTTATGGCTTTTTTTCTGCAAGGTGATTATTAAATTGCCTTTAAGAATGAGTGCTCTCACAGGAAAAATGAGCTAAAATGACAGTGTGGGTTCTGAGTGGAACTCTCCCATAAGTCTGTACCAGCTGTGATGGGTAACTTAGTTTTGCACTTGGTTTCAACTAATTTCAGTCTTTGCTATACCACATATATAGCTTATATAAACTTTTCACTTTCTGGTGGATGCTTCATCCCTCGTTTTAATTTTGGCTTTTGGTTTTAATTGTGTGTGTAATGCTACCTGGGAGGAAATGGTAAAGTGGGGCAGAAGGGGTTACTTTAATTCCAGCAGCTGTTTATCTGACATACTGGCTGCTAGATGGACTTGTGCATTGCAGAACTGAGAAATGACTAAAAAAATGTTTTGCTGTAATAAGTTCATTTTCCATCTCAAAGTAAAGATAATAAAGCTGAGAAAATACATTCAGTATCTCCAAAAACTTCTGTGAGTTCTCACTGGCTAAGAGTTGTTTTTTTCAGGAATATGAGCACTTCTATTTAAAACCTGCTTTGAAAATCTCTCTTAACTTAAAAAAAACTGTGTTGCAGTACCAGTTATCAGGTAATTGAGCTCTTCTGACATGAGGCACTGGTCCTTGATGATAAAACATACCTCAGGGCAATGCAAACTTTACCTCTGAGTATTATAGGCAGTAAAGAGCAAGTGAATTATTTGGGAAGAGAGAGAGAATGGTAAATAATAACTTTGGTCCCTTTGCATTGCATTCTGTTTACATTGCAGTTCCACATAGGCACCGGCTCCTCCTCAGTCCTGGAACTTGTCACATTTGTCACAGATTTGTTTCTGCATGCCAGCATGCAGGAACCTAGCCTGGCAGCCAGAGGGTTGGCTAGGTTGCTGTGTTTGATTATTACTCGATGGAAGATCTTAGAGGAGGTGACTGAAATATACAGACTGTAGTGGGGAGAGGGATGGATGTATGACTGTCATCCACTGGATTGCCTGAAGCAGCCATGAAAATCGATCCTGAGATCTCTCAAGCAGCTGGTGTAACTAGCCACTTTCCAGTAAAAAAAACCCCACATGACCAGTTGTGTGTCTGAGCAAATCTAAACTAATAAGAGCGAACCTTCCAAAGAGAAAGCCTTCTCCTCTACAAGAGCAGTTATTGGCTGGCAGTTATAATAAATTGTTGCTTTAAGTGTTCTAAGATGGGAGAAACTTTTTTCAAGACAACCTTAAAAACACAGCAGAAGCTCTTTACATCTCTCTTGTTTTCTGTTATATTTAGTCCTTGTAGAAGTCTTAACTGTTAAAATGTACATGTAATAGAATTTGATTTCTGTAAGCTTTCTTTGACAATTTTTTTCTTTTTTTTTAGTGGTTTGCCTCTTATGGTTATTATCCACAAGTCTTGGTGTGGCGCTTGCAAAGGTAAGTGTATTTAATACCAGAGCTCCCTGAAATTTCTTACGAACTTTTGTATACAAATCATGTAACCATGAGAAACACGAACTTCATATTCAAAATGTAGCTTACAGTATTTGTATTTCATTTAGAGTGGTATCATATTGCACCACTGTACCTCTCAGTGCTGCCAAAAGCCAGCCATGCCTAAATGCCAGCAAACAGCTGTAATGCTGCACTTCTGGCTCCAATTTCTCCTGCACTTAGCTATAAGAAAAGGAATAGAATGAATGATCTTCAAGAATTAAGTTTAAATTGCCTTACTTTCAGATGTTGAGTCTTTGAAGGTGAGGCTTTGTCTCTTTCAGTGTCACAAACAAACAAGCTGGGCATAATGGCTAAGCTTAAAGGATGAGCTGGTTGAGTGAGAACTGGTGTAAGGCAAGCTTTTTGCTTCTGTTCAAATATGACCGTGTATGTCTGTTGGCCAGGCTTCGTCATATGGCTGCCCAGCAAGGATTGCTTCAGTTACCTGCCATTCTGAGCCCAGCTGGAATGGTTTAATACATATATTCCATTTACTCACTGCTATTGAAAAGTACCAGCTCTCCAAAAGAGGAGGGAAGTAAAGATTTTGATGCTATTCTGAAAACCTGAAATCTTTTCCACTGTCCTTATGCATATTTTTTTTTTCCCCTCCCTTAATTAGCTTTAAAACCAAAGTTTGCTGAATCCAAGGAGATCTCTGAACTTGCCCATAATTTTGTTATGGTCAACCTTGAGGTAGGCTGCCCTCTGATTTTCATCCATGTTACTGCTTAGTAATTAAGCATTTGGAATCCTCCTTAACTGGTTGCATCCTGTTTTGTGTACATCCTGAATTGTGCACTCCTGAATAGGTATTCAAGATTGATTGATATAGCTGACTGTTTTTAAAAGGAATTTCTTCAGTCTGGTTGTTTTAATTGTGCTTGTAAACTTGGCTCTCTGCCGAATGTAACAATTTGTACCTTGTGTCATTCCATTTCTGCAATAAAGAAATTTATATTTGTTCTCTGATGACATATCAAACATTCATACAGCAAAGTGGAGCGTTTAATGCAAATTGGCAGAACAGAAGAAAATTTTATTATCTTCACAAATGGTACTTGTTTAGCTAAATATAACTTTCTTTCCTTTGAGAGTGCAGTTTCCAAGTGTCTATTCAGGATGTAAATTGCTCAGGATAAATGGGATCTGAAGGTAATAGCTTGTTTCTTTAAAATGAATGCTGAGTTTTGTTGGATACCTCGCTAATATGTTCCTCTCTTCTGTCTTGCTTTGGTAGGATGATGAAGAGCCAAAGGATGAAGCGTTTAGTCCTGATGGAGGTTACATTCCCAGAATCCTTTTCATGGGTAGGGCATCCACAGCTGTTGTATCCACTCTCAGGACTGTGTTCTCATTGTTACCACCTAAATTTCCTGTTTGATTTCTTGTTTCATAGACCCCAGTGGAAAAGTCCACCCAGAAATCATAAATGAGAAAGGAAACCCCAGCTACAAGTATTTCTATACCAATGCTGATCAAGGTATGTGCAAAGTAGTTTGAAGTGAGCATTTTTAGTGAGGTGGAACTCTTGGCGTGTCCTGAGTAAGGGACACATCTTCACTTTTGAGTGGAGAAAAATTATACTTTACAGCATAACTGGGACCCATTGGATACAACATGAGTGAGTGGCTCTTGTACCTTGAGGAACCATGTTTAGAATCATGATTCACCTTAATATGTACTATAATGTTTATAGGATCTAAAGTTTGTCTCCAGTTGTGGCATAGAAAATCATGCAATTCACACGATCCAGCTGCAAATAGTTGGGAAAAGGGCACAGGACTGTTTGTTTTTTCCACAGCTTCCTTTGTAGATCTACATTCAGTATCTGTGTTATTTTAAAACACTTCCATTACCAGGACGCCTTGATGTTTTCATCTTGAGATTAATAGTTGTTCTCTCTGTCTAATCTTTCAGTTGTCCAAGGGATGAAGGAGGCCCAGGAGAAGCTAACAGGTGATGCTTTCAAACAAAAACACCTGGGAGATGAACTATAATGAATACACTGAATGGTGCTTTTCCGTCATTTCAAAACTCTAAAAGGAAATTATTAAACAGACCAAGAATGTAGATGCACTGAAGGGACATAATTCTTCTGTCAACAATGTTAGGTTAAACCCTGTTTGGAGTTCACACACATCCATCAGTTACAGCGTTATCTCCTCTGCCTGGCAGTTGGTACTGTAATGGATATTTGCAGCTAGGTAATGTGCAAACACACCAGCTTGTGTGTTTGAGCAACCACTGATCTCTGGTGTTAAAAGGGAGGTGCGTAGGGCAAAACATTATTTGAGGACAAACAGTGTGATTGGAATAACTCGAAGTAGCCAGCATTTTGACGCTTAATCAGGGTTGAATCCCTCTTTTCTCACTGGTATTATGTGATGCCGTTCTTTTTACTGGGGATTCCTATGAATGGGGCATGTTCCTGGGCCAGGTGTTTTCTAGACATCCCAAACCATGAATTCTGCCACTAAGCCAAGTAATACAAATTTCATGAATGTCCAAGTAGCATGTGAAATTATTAGCTCTGCAAACATATTTTTGTGTAAAATTGTGTGTGATTCATCTTTATTTGCCTTTGGGCAGAAATTTAACTTTTCCTAGTGCACTCACCTTTTGATTGTGAGAGTGGTATTTTGAAGCTTTATGGGGGTTCCCCTTTTATTCTCTTTGAATGTTTTGGCGAATGCCTTGCCATCACATTGTACTGTATTTTTGTACCAGGGTGAAAATTAAACCTTTTTAAACATAAGCATGCAGACAGTGTTTTGTGGTAAAGAGCATAGCTTTCCATTCTTAAGGATGGGGGAATATATTTGGGTGAATAACCACTGTTTATGTTGCAGTGGTTATTAATGTTGAATGTCACAGCTGAAAAAGGTTCCTCCTTTTTATAATTAAAAAACAATAGTTGCTTTTCATGTAATTACAATTGAGCCATTCGTATACTACTTATACTGTTGAGGGCAGCGTAATACCTTATCTACTGGAGCTGTAAAGAAAAACACAGGGGAAAAAAATCACCTCCCTTGATCTGCTGGTGACGCTTTTCCTAATGCAGCCCAGGATGCTGTTGGCCACCTTTGCCACAGCGGCACATTGCTGGCTCATGGTCAATTTGTTCTTCACCTGGACTCCTGCATCCTCCTCTGCAAAGCTGCTTTCCAGCCTGTACTCGTGCACAGGTTATTCCTCCCCAGGTGAAGGACTTTGCATTTCCCTTCGCTGGACTTCCTGACAACCCTCTCTGCCCATTTCTCCATCCTGTTGAAGTCCTTCTGAATGGCAGCCCAACTGTCTGGTTATCAACTTCTCTCCTCAGTTTTGTATCATCTGCCAGTTTGCTGAGGGTGGACTCTGTTCATCCAGGTTTTTAATGAAGATGTTAAAAGTCTTGACCCCACTCCACATGTGACAAGCCTCTTTCAGCCCAGCAGTTCTGCCAGTTTTCTGTCCACCTCACTGAACATTTATTTAGGTTGTCCTTCATCAGTTTTTCCATAAAGATGCTATGGGAGACAGTGTCAAAAGCCTTAGTAAAGCCAAAACAACGCCTGCTGCTCTCCCCTCATCCACTAAACTAGTCATCTAAAGGAAAAAAATCCTGTCCAAAAGCCACTTGGAATAACTTCCTATAACAAACATAGATAATTTTCTACAGAAAATTTTTGAAGACCTATCTGAGGACATGGGGAAAATTGTTGTATACAATAAACCCAACATGTCTACTGAGTCCATTTTTACTGTTCAGTGGTGTAATGAATCTTACTTTCCCAACTGGTCTGCCTTTAAGGGATTTTAGACACCAAAACTCAGTTGGGCACTAGAACACAAGGACTCAGTGGAAATAATGGGATTATTGCACATTACAATTACCCTGTTCAGCTACTAAAAGTTATTCTGCAGGTTTTATCCTCTGCTTCTCTCGCAAATTGTTTAATAAATTAACCATGAAATTGAACTCGGCAACTATTCTCAAGTTGTATCAGCCTTCAAAGTACATAATTCTATGTAAGAAAAGGACTTGTGTTTTGCAAAATTGCCTTTTTTTCCTCAGCTGTGTCAGTTGACCTAATAAAAAATAGGTCCTGTCTGATGCCCCTTATTTCATTTATAGCCTTAGATTGAGATGACTGTAAAAAAATCGATACTTTTTTTTTTTTTTTTTACTTGCCACCAGGGGGAGGACTTTGCTTGTTCATCTGGGATATGATTCAACAAATAATAATTAAAAAACCAATCTCTGATGCAAAATAGCAGGGTGCACCTCTGTGATTTTCCAGGCACGCTTTTGCAGCACCTCTGCCCTTGTCTTATCTCTGCAGTGAAATTATAACCTCTGAGATGTACATCAGGTGTCCCAAAGCCTTGCTTTGCAAAATGCTTTGATGTCAGAAGCAACATGGCCTCGAAGTAATTTTAAAAAGTTCTCCATCTAGAAAAATCCCCCTTCAGTGACAGATATAGGAAGTGTGCTTCATCCTTTATGTTTAAGACTACTCTCATTTGAAATTTACTTCACCTCTTCTCTGATGCATCTCCTCTCCTTCAGCATTTTCTGCCTCACAGACTTCCTACTTCAGAAGGAAAAATAATCCATAATCCCTTTTCCTTTGTTATTTGGCTGCCTCCTTTCTTTCTGATCCTTTCTACCCTCTCTGTGTGTAGACTTGGTGAGCCAGTACAGCTTCCCCACCCTCCCTTCTTGCTGCTTTGCAGACCATGTTTTTGTCCTCTCTAACAGGATGGAGCTTGGCACCTGCTTGGTGTTTAGCTGGGGTCTCAGTAGAATAAGATGTACGTGCTGCCACAGCTTGATTGCTAGGGGCAGCTAGTTAGCAGGCGTAAAAGCTATTTCACATCTCTGGATTGCAGGATATACTTACTTTGATCCATTACTTAAGTATTTTTCCCTTTCTACCTGTTAATTTTATGCCTGGACATTTCAGTTGCTAATTCCTAATGCAGATTCTTTACACCCTTCTGCTTTTTAGTCTAGATCAGGTGATAAATGCTGGTTGGCATTTTCTTCTCTGCAGAGGGGTACATCTTGAACCTTCCATCCAACAGTTGCTTTATATATGTTGTGTAACTTCGAGCATGCAAGCAACTCCACAGGGTTTAGAAGAGCTGCTTACAGGTCAGTGTTTGTTGTGTTTAAAGTTAATTACACATTGCAGCAGCTCAACAGTGCACAGTAACCAAGGCCTCAGATTAGTTTGCCCCCATCAGCTTTGTTTTGTGTGCTGCCTATCTGCATATGACTTGCAATAAACCTGCACACTTACATAACTTCTTTAGAAATCCCCCTGGATTCTCAGCTTCTACTCCTTTTATGGTGATAACAAAACCCAAAGACACTTCAAAATTCTTAGTATAGTCCCAGGGAACTGCCAGGCCAAATCAATCTCATGTAAACAAACATGCTGTCAGCTCCCTTTCTCTCAGAAACAACCCACAGAGGAAAAAAAAAAATAAAGTTAATTAAAGAGTGACTGGATTGCAGCTAGCCATCTGGCTGCTGGGGAGCAGAGGTTGCTCTGTGCACCTGGGGCTGAACAGGCTTTAAGGAAGTGTCATCTACAGCCTTGGGAAACCTTTCCTGTGCCATGCTTAGCGGCAGGGAACAGAAGTACAACCACCAAGAATTGCCAGCATGGTCCATCATCCTGGCGTGCTGAGTTGAGGAGTCATCTACTTCAAATGCACTTTTGTCCCCACGGCTGTTTGTCTGCCATCAAATCTAGCCTGTACCAAACTGCTAATGAGCTGCTTTCATTGCCCTCACTTACAGCTCTGTAATGAAAGCTCTGAAGTGAGATATTATTAAGCCGGTATGAATGCAAGGTCATATATCCTTGGAGGTGATTAAACTTTTCTTAACTTTTGGCAAGAGGAGAGGTATTTGCATTTGCATTATACTGTGATACTTATTTGCAGCTGACCCAAGCCTGATTGGGTTTGTCCAACCAGGAAAACCGCTCCAGGGCTATTCTTTCACAACCATGGCTGTAGGTGGATGAAAAATTGGGACTTAAGGATGGAGAGTTAGAAAGCAATAAAGGTGGAGTTACATCAAGCAGAACTCTATCCAGAGAGAGGGATAAAAAGGGGAACTTCACTGCAAGGTCATGCTCATCTCAAAGAAAGCAAAGCCAAAGGATGAAGTTTATCTAAAAGGTTGCATCCTACTTCCAGACAGCTCCATATGTTGTCTTTGGGGTTAAGAAGAGAGGGGAGCTTGCTGCTTGAAGGGAAATAGGAAATAATCATGAAGGTCTGTCAAAATGGTAAAAGTCACTTTGTCTCAAAACTATTTGGCATATTAACTCGTTTCCCCTTTCTTCCTCCAAGAAACAGATGCTGATTTGTTAAACAGTTTAGTGAACTAAACTCAGTTTGCTTTTTCCTTTTAAAGTTTGTCTAGAGTAAGGAGTGGCTGCATACAGTTCCCAGGCCTGCCATTGTCCAGGGAGCACCACTCCTGCAGCACCAGCCCAGTGCCACCACGTCAGCATGCCCCGAGGAGGAGGAATCTCCATTGACAGCTGCCAGGCAGTTCCTGTGGCTTGTCACAGGCAGTGGGGACAGAGTCCAAGATGTAAGTGCTCTTCTCCAGGCTGTGACAAATGTCACAGTAAAATTTTGTAATGGCTAAATTTGCAATAAGTTCATTTGATTAGGGACCAAAAAAACAAAAGAGAAACACCCCAAACTTCATTTATAACTATGCTGGAAGCAGGGACTGGCTGACCTGTGCTGACAGTGTTCCAGGTTTTGACTCAGAACAGCGAGTGAGGCTGTTACACACCACCCTGTGCTGGCTCTCATCCCAGGACAGGGCAGAGTGGCCCATCAAGCAAGGTGCGGGGAGTAGGCAGGGTAGGTTTTGGGCATGGCATCACCGAGTGGGTGGGTGCTGTAAAAACAATCAAGTGTTTCTGAGCTGCTCCTGTGTTCTTTCCTCCAAAGAAAGGGAGACAACTTCCCACAGCTTCCCCCCTCTCAAAAGGGCACAATCCCATCGCTGTCTCTGCAAGCTAGGGTGAGGGAGTGAAAACCCACAGGAGCTGCAGGAGGAGCTGGGGCAGGACAGGCTGGACTGAATCTGGCAAAGGCTGTAGGTAACTGGTTGCTGGCTAGAAATTATTGGTATATACTAATTTTTGGACCATTTGGCATAGGTAGATGTGCTGCAGAAATACTAACTGATAAGAACTGCAGATGTTCTCCCTGCTTTCTGAGTGCCTGCCAGGACACAACATAACACGCTGTGTGTAAAAGAAGCTGCATTGGCAGCACAGTCAAATTTGCACGTTGCTTTATTGTGCTATTTCTGATATGATGAACAGTTTTCAAACTCACATTTGTAAGGATTTTGGTGCATTAGCACCAAATTAGCATTCTCTTAAAGAGAATAAAATTTGCATACATATTGGGGACACAACATGGGGCGTACATGCTGTGTCATACTTCACATGAAGTAAAAAAGCACCTGGGTGAGTGCTACCTATTCAAATAAGGAAGATTTTTTTTTTTTCTGCTTGTGGTTGGCATGTTTTCACCTAGCTTCCCTGGACAAGAGCTGGTAATGAGCTGAAACTGCTGCTCTGTGTGCAAACTGTGCGTCTTTGGGATATAATTTTGTCTATGTGTGACCAGGGCTTAACATGAGCTTAGACGATGGGTCTTTTAGTCTCAGGAACATTTGTATTATTATTACTTACAGCATCGCACATAGCAGATCATCATCCTTGATTTTAAGTGCTGCTCTTGCTGTAGTAATAAATAAAACAATAAGTAAAATACTGTTTTTAGAAAATAGGGAACTGAAAAGATTAAAATTGTTTCCTTAGATCAGCTGCACTGTGTGAGGATGCAGTGACTTGAATTAGAAATGTTGGGAGAGTAGTAGAGTACGCATATTGTGCCTGATAAATGTGCTCGCATGACTGCTGTGAGAGAGTTAGATAGATGCACATGTCAGAAAACAAGATAAAGCATAACATCTGCTCTTCCTTTCCACCTCCGTGGGCTTGTGGGAGTTCTCTCCTGTTCCCTCATTTGCCCATCTAAATCTAAAATGACACAGACCCCCCTTACTAGAAGTTGTGTAAGCAACTCATGACCGTACGAAGTTAAATCCTGGAAAGGAGGTGCACTAGCAGAACTAACCATATTCACTCCATAAATTATAGAAATGTGGCTAAATAAAATGATAGACAGAAAGAATCACTACAAATTCCCCTGTCTCCTAATTACCTGGGTGCATCCCTTCTCTCGGTTAGCCCTGGCTGAGAAAGGGCTTTTAGAATGCTCCAGCGCAGCTGGATATAAACATTGGCCGTTGAGGGAGGGCGTGAAATCTGGAAATGCCTTTGGAAGTTAGGCTGAACAGTGGCTCTGCTTGTCGTGGGTGGTCACTAAGCAGATGCCCAAGTGAGCCTAAGTTATAACAAGCCCTTTGCATCAAAGGTGAAGGTATCTGCCCATGACCACTTGCCTTCCACGTTGGTGCTTTATAGGGCTGTTGGCTTGCAATACTTTTCTAGATTGAGCAGCATGCAGAGGGCATTATCACCATCACCACAGACACTGTGTTGGGTAGAGTGGAAGACACGTTTTGGAAAAGACAGAAAACACATTTCCCAGAGCAATGAGAGGATTGCAAAGAGCTAAAAAGATGTGTCAAGCCTGTTAGGCTGTCTTTGAAATAACTGTTGTAATGAGTCTGGGATTTTGTTTCGGCACTGATTATTTCAAGTTGCCTACACAAAGCAGATACCTTGCTTAAGGCTTAAATCAGAGCCTGCTTTATATAACGATAATTTCAGTTGGGGTCTCGATGGCAAATAAACATTGGCATTCTAGGTGAGGGTAGATATCACTCTGATGCTGGGTAGAATTGTCCCCTGGGCCACCTGGCAGATAGCTCTGACTTCAATAAAATGGAGAAACTGTATGTCATCTCTGACCTGCAGTGAGAAGAGGTGTTCCTCGAAGCTTCTCTGCAACTCTCCTGTGGTTGCTTCTAAAATACAGACCTTGTCTGTACACTGCCACATTCTGGATTTCTGCATTCTCACAGTATTGTTAACTAGTCAACTACCGTAGAGAAACTGTAGCAGTAAAAGCAATTTACAGACTCCTTTAAAATGGCTGAACTGTTCCAAAGCTAAAACTTGTCCAAGGACTGGTTGACGTACAAGCCTGTCCAAAGATGGTTACTGAAGTTCTCCAGATGTGTAAAAAGTTTTTACAAGTAGACAAAGAGATCTCTGTCCTGTCTGCTCAGTGTCCAAACTAAGTCAAAGCACTGCACATCAGACACAACGACACACCACGATGAGACCGGGTGGGAAGGGAATGGTGCTCTGAGGGATGCGGCAGAGTGCAGAGACACCTTCACCCCCAATTTTAGAGCCCTGAATTCAGAGGTGGTCCCTGGAGGCTCTTTAGTTGATGAGACAAGATGGGAAATCTGCAACTCCAGTATCTTTAGGTGGGTCCTGCTCCAGTGTCCCCTCATAAGGAGCTGGTGTCTCCAGAGCCTGATCAAGAACCTCATCTTTGTGCTTAGGCACTTGCTTAAAGCCCGACAGCGGGAAAACATGCTGCCATGTTTGCTGGCTGTTTGGGAAGCACCTCGTTATGTCAGAGACATGTCTAAAACGCCCATGATTGTCTTCACTTTCTCTAGCGGCTATCTCTGAAAGCTGTTTTGGTCTCCCAGCAAGGGACAGGCCACAATCAGGTCTCCGACTTTGAACCTGCGGTCTGTTGGTAGGATTTTGAAGCCAAAAGCATCTGCTGCAACCACTTGACCAGACCTCCTCCAGACAAGCAGTTTAGAGCAATCGTAGCCGCTGCCTCGTTTGTTTTGCCTTCTCACCAGTAGAGATGTAGTTCCTGATGCCACAGCCACCATCATTAGGCTTCAGAGTTAACAGTCCCGTGGAAGTGAACTCCAGACCGTGTAAAGACTGTGACAAGAAGGGTCGCACCTGGGACGTCGTTCCCCGCCACCGCGGCTCCAGGATCCCCTGAGGTGATTCCCACCCCCGGGGGCGGAAGGCGAGCACCCTGACCCCCGGCCCGCCTGTCACTGGCGGCTGGCGGACCCCCCTCAGCCCCGCTGGGGCTCCCGCGCTCCCGCCGTTCCCAACCGGCCACCGCCCCCCCCGCGGCTCCGCCCCCGGGGCCGCCCCAGGTGCCGGCGGGGGGGCGGCTCCCGCCACGCGAGCAGCGGCCGCGGGACCCGCTCGGCTCGGATCGGCTCGGCGCTGCCGCTCCTCCGCCTCAGGTAAGAGCCGCGGCCCCGCGGAAGGGGGTTTCCTCCCGCAGCGGTACGCGCCGTCGGGGCGCAGCGTTCCCCGTCGAAAGTACCGGTGAGGGGCGGGCGGGCGGCGGGGCGTCGCCCCTCTCAGGCTCCCGCGGCGGGGCGGGAAGCGCGCGGCGCCTCAGCTCACCTCAGCGTTCCCGCCGGACCCCAAAAACTCTTCCCGCCCTCATCGGACAACCCCGAGCGTTGTCCCCGTGCTCGGCGGGACGGCGGCAGGCGGCCGGGGCAGGTGGCAGGAGGAGCCGCCGCCCCCGAGAAGCCCCCGCGGGGCGGGTGTCGGCTGCGGGGGCGGTGGGTGCCCGGCGGGCGGCGGCTGGAGGGGTGGGGGCTTTGTGCCACTGAGGTGCGGTGTGACAGGCAGACCCCCCGGAGCGACGGGGAGGAGGACGTCAAGGCAGTTATATCGCTAAAATAAATATTTGTCAGTAATGAGAGGTGATACAATACGGTTTATTTTTAAAACACCGTGTGCGGGGTGGAGGAGGCTGGAGACCGGGCCCTTCGCGCTGCTCTGCAGCTGGTGTGTCACCTCTGTCAGCTCCTGTCACCCCGGGCGGTTGTTTTCTGCTCGGGAGAGGCAGCAGTTTGGAAACAAGAACTGTACAGCAGTAAAAGAAACTGCCGGGAAACGCGGGATTTTGTGTGTGTTGTTGCTGCTCTTTGAAGGGGAGAGACCCGCTGCTGCCGAACTGCTCGGCTTCGCCCGGCGCCCCCCGCAGAACACCCACCGGCAGATCCGCTGTCCGCCCGCCCTGCAGGTGGAAGAAGAGACTCGCAGGCTGCGTGTGTGTACATCCACGCTGCCCTGGAGCAGCGAGCCCGTTCCACAAAGCCAAACAGATCAATCATTCTCATTTAATTCATAGAAAGTATGAACTCTCCAGTTTCTTCAGTTAATGCTGTGCAAAATACTTGTGGTCTTTTTTGCCATATGTTCTCAGAGTATGCATTGTTTTTTCCTCTGTGTTTGCCAGCAGCGAGGCAGTGTCATCTGATGCGGACGGGAACAGCGTGCTGGGGGATCGCAGGCAGTATCGCTAATGCTGGCACAACTGTTTCCGCCTTTTTGCCTCCCCACGTTCTGTCTCCACACTGTCCTTTCCTTCTTAAGGCATGAGCAGCTGTGTGTGTGTGCAGTGCATCAGGTTGATCTGACCTAAATTAAGGCTACCCTGACCCCAAAAACAACCAAAAAAAGGGGGTTAATTTTAACCTAGATTTTCCCTTGGCCTGAGACAATATAAGACTGTGGCCTCAGACGTTTAATTCATGTTTCTGTGCACTTCCCTTGGTGGCAAACCTGTTTTCAGCCTCTCTGGCTTTGTTCCTCTTCGCTCACTCCTGACCCGGTGCTGTGCTCTCAGTTGTGAGGTAACAAAAATACTTACTTGCTTTAGGTTTTAATAGCAGTAGTTCTTGCTACATCTAGGTGTAGCAAAGCAATGCAAAGTACTCATTAGCAAGTGAGTTGTCATTGTCACTCAATAGTCATGTTAGTTGACTTGCATATGGTTCAGATAGCTTTTCCTACTTTCATTTTTGCATGATCTGGTGCAGCCCCAGATCCAAACGGGCAGGTCACAGCATCCCATTTCAGGGTCGTGCATCACACTGGCTGGTTGTAGTGCCAAGGAAGGGCACTCATGGTCACCTAACCCTCTGTTCTCTGTAACTACCTTGTCCTGAGGAAATATTTTTTTCTGAGGCAGTTCTCTCTCAATGGCTAACATTGAGAGATGTCCTGAACTGGCAATTTCAGGTATGCTTCTTGCTGTAAAGATGTATCTTGTGCTTCAAGTTCTGCAGTGTTTAGCGAGCTCTTGTAGATGTCTCCTTAGCTTACTGCAGCACAGTAGTATTTGATCTTTGACGTAAGCAATAAGACTTATGTTTGGAAGTATTAGCTAATTAAAACATGGGAATTGTGAGGGAGCTTGTTCTAATCCTGGTGAGCAGGAGGCTTACTTCACAGCCTGGAGAACATCACAGCACAGAGAAATGAAATAACTTGTTCATCACAGATTTTCTGCTTGGAGGAGGACAAAAGGCAGCAAATTAAACTACTTCTGCGCTGCAGAGGCTTCCTGAGCTGGCCCTGTCTCCGTGT
Source organism: Syrrhaptes paradoxus (assembly GCA_013400615.1). Taxonomy (NCBI): domain Eukaryota; kingdom Metazoa; phylum Chordata; class Aves; order Pterocliformes; family Pteroclidae; genus Syrrhaptes; species Syrrhaptes paradoxus. Next base: position 56,963 of record VZTO01020718.1, read on the forward strand.
GGTTCTGGTTTACCGGTGGTTTCTACAAGACGATACCAGTCTCCCATCACCTGATTCGGTCAGGACAGCAGCTTGCTTTTACCTGTAAATGAAAGGTTTTAGACCTGATGGTGCAGAAGAATCTGTCAGTGTCCCCTGTGCACTGGTGGAGGGGTGTCTGCCCAAATCTACACGTGGCCTGACTCTAGCTCCAGATAGTATGAGTTCCATCGTGTACCTGAACTTGCCTTACCTTCCACCACCCTGGGAGGCCATGGTCACGTCTTCCTCTGTGGAAGGCTGTATTCCATCACAGAGCATAGCCGTGTCCTGCCTTCCAGCTGGCGAAGGATCGGCAGGGAGTTACAGGTGTCTTGTAGCAGTTGGTACAGATTCGTCTTGAGTGTTGCTCTGAGTGCATTAATGCTGTGGCTACTTAGTGTATTCAGCAGTGAGATACTCAAAAGTATTTCACTATTGCCAGTTCATTCTCGGAGAAACCGAGGCAGAACAGCAATGCTGGAGAGCTGATGAGAAGGGGACTGAAGTCCGTTATCTCGGCCATCGCTGCAATGTTTGTAACAGGAAGGAGGGGCTTTAATGTTGGTGAGTTTTGTAATAGCCATCAACAGCTCGCACTGGTCTCTGGAGGCAGGGCTGGACACAGGGTCAGTCTCAGCTGGCGGTTCTGTAGGTCTAGAAATTGTCTGGCTCCTGGGGTTGCCAAACTCAATGGAATATTCAGGGAATTGAGGAAATCTCCTCTGCATCCGCTCTTCAGGGCATGAGGAGGATGTAAATCTCCTGTTCCATGCATCCTTTGGGAGGGAGCTGAGCTTCAGAAGGGGAGATCTTTGTACTGTTAAATGTTTTTTCTCTGTATCTTCTGGAGTAGACAACAGCATGGAACTATGTGATGATGAAAGACCTGCAATGAAAACACTCATAGAAGAGAGTAAAGAAGTGGGAACTTTTATTTCTTTACATTTTTTTTGGCATTGTAAAATCTTCTCCTTCCTGAGAGTTTTGTCATGGCTCTAAAGTGGACTTTAGGGATTATGCAGGAAATGGGAGAGGCACGGCTCCAGGAACAGAGGCACATTTGGCTCGAGGAAGTCTTTCTAACACCAGTTGCAGCCTGCTGCCTTGCAAAAAGGAGTTGTAAAGTTAGAGAGTTGGTGGGAAAAGGATGGTATCCAGAGGTTCTTGACTTTTGTTCCACACCCAGCAAATTGTTAGAAGACTTTTTAAAGCCTGTATTGCCAAACCTGAATGGGTAAGAATAATAAATAAGCACCTACATTGTTTAGAAGTTTTATCCTTGAGTTGTCATGCAGATATTGAATTCGTAGCATATGAGTTCTGGACTAAATCCACTGCAAGAATCTTCTTGCAGAGACTTCTGAACTCATTAATAAATCAATTTTTTGCTGTCAAGGTGAGGGGCTCACATTTTAAAAGTAATAAACATATACTTTTTTCTGTGTAAACAGTGTTGAATTATTTTTGTTCTAGATCTATCAATTAAGTTATTTGGATGACACCTCAAAATCAAGTTCTGGACAGGACTGAAGTGTGAGCCAGAGGCTGTTGCAGGGAACAAGTGTTGCAGAGGGCAGAGGTGTGAGAACAGGAGGAAACGTAACTGATACCAAAAAATGTGCAATACTTTGGGCAAGAACAAGGTGCTGTCTTGTTGCCAAGTGAGGTGATTTTCAATTGTGTGGATCGTGAGAAAGGATTTGTCCTTGTTTGATCCAAATTCTAACCTGGAATAGGTGGCTGCAGCTTGTTATTTACAGAAGGTCTGAGTTTGTCCACATGTTTTGGCAGTCTCCACAAGATGACAAACAGTGGTTTACCCTGTTTACTGAAGAGGAAATACACCAGAGACAAAGTTGGCTGTGAGATTGTATTAGCCATGAAAAAGAGGACTAAATTCTGTTACGTTTTTCTGCTCTAAATCTAGAATAACTATTACTTTAAGGCAGTTATTTTTGTACAGATGTGCTGTAAGGGGGGTTGCAGACATTTCCGCATCCTATTGTAATTTGCCTTTGCAGCACAGTAGACTTTGCCCCAGGTTTTGTGCACGACACCGATGTAGACAGATGTATTTCAGCTGCTCCTCAGTTCCATTTACTTTGCTGCCTTTCTGCAGGAGATGTGTAATGATTCCTGTCTGAGGTTTTGCATCCACTTGTAGGATTTATCTGGAACTTTTGTTTTAGATTAATCTAGATAATGTCTCTTTAGTAAATGTTAATGTATCTGCTGTTATCTTAATATCTGCCACTAACTCAAATGCTCTTTCTGTCCTCTTTGTATGCTACAGGGCTTTCCCCTTTGCCTCCAGTGAAGGAAGTTCAGACCTTTACACAGCAGTGTGTTCACAGTGTAACCTGCCTACCCATTAGTCTCTTACATAATATTCTCATTATCCATCTTTACCGTAAACATTGTAATCCTTTTGCTTCTACATCGCAGGTTCAACAGTGTGACCACTCTCTTGATTCATATACTCACAGCAAAGCCTCCATCTGTCTCATGGATTATAGATCTAAATTGGTAACTATCACTTGCTTGCAATATTTATTAGCAGTTATGTTAATTGCTCCTACTATGTTTTCTGCTTCTGATAAATCTCTCTTGTAGTTGTCGCATTTGTATAAGACTCCTTAAGGTCCTTATTGCCTTTATGAGCTTTATTCTTAGGACAGCATACATTGGCTGCAAAAAGAAAAAAAAATCCATTACTTGACAGAGATCTAATTCAGGATTTAATTTAATTCCTGAAAAAGAAAAACAAAAATGTTTTATTTGAGATGACAGAGCACATAAAGGAGTGAGCTTTTATAACAGAGAATTGATGTAGATGTGTAGCTTATGAACTAGAATATTTTTAATGTAGATGCACTTCTTAAGACTTGTTGGGAGGGGAAACCCACAAGGTATTAACTCTTTTCAAAAAGAAGTTGTGCTGCATGTCAGTAGTGTCTCTCGTGGATTATTGCTAAGCTGTAAATATTGGGAATGAAAGAATCTTTTGGTTTAGCTACTTTTTTATTTCTTCTCTACCACATAACTTACAGAATAATTTCCACACTCTTCTAGCATCTTCAGAGCTATCTACAATGCTCCTGTCTTACGTTTCTATAAAAGCTTTGGCAGATGGGTGATCTATTTGACTTTTGCACTATGTATTTTGCACTATGTATTAATTTTAGCGCTGCATATGTGTGGTTTGTTTGTTTTGTGGTTTTTTTTTCCTACCCTTATTTAGTCTCATTATTTCTGCTTTTATTAAATGAGTGTATCTAGTAATCTCTCTTCTTCCTTCCACACTCCTCAGTGCCTATGGATAGCCAGGAGTCTAACAGGTACAGCTGTGTTTGTGAGCGTGCCCCTTCTCTTGTTGCCTGCTGTTACCACTTATTCCTTCTAAACTCATAGTCATTAACTTCTTTCTCAGTGTTTCTCTGTTGGCTGATCTCGAGCACTGGAAATCAGGGATAATAAAATGGAAGTAAGAAAGAGGAAGTTTTGACTCTGAAATAAAAGAATGGTTTAACACTGATAGCTCTGTGAGGCTGTAAAATAGTATGTCAGGAGAAACAGCAGAGACTCAGTTGCTGAACGCACACAAACCCGGAGCTGCATGCTGTCAGAAGGTCTTTGACTCTTAGAAATACAGAGGGGTGGTTTCACCTCCGTCTTCTCATCTGCCTAATGAAGGACGTGTGTGTGCTGGCAGATGATGATGAAACAGTTAAGCAGTGACATTTAAATGACCACGGGCCCTACATAACAAAAAATGTTTAGTATATTTAGTTTTGGCTCTAAAAATAAAGCAGTTACAAACCTTAAAAGATGTTTTTACTGTTAGAAATGCACAGAACTTGTAATATACAGAATATAGGTTCATTACAAGTTGAAATTGCAGACATGTCTTCACATGTATTTTAAAGTATGAGTTCCTCAGTGTGACCATGTTTCATGGTTAATTGAGGTGACTGACAGCAGACAAGGAGACCCTTTTCCAAAGGCATTTCAGACTTCTTCCTTGCAATGTTGTGAGAGAGTGGGATGTGGAAACAACAATGTCTGTGAACAGACTTATGTGGCTGCTAACATGGAAATGCCTAAACTTCCAAGGTAATGGTCGGATCCCTTGTTTCTTGTCTGTGAGTGGATAGAGAAGAACAGCCCTCTGTTAGTTTTTTAACCAAAACCATAAAGACTGGTGACACTTGAAGTCAACCTTAAGGTTTTTTTTCCTAGAAATAAATGGATAGTGAGATATGCCAGTTGATTTCTAGCCAACACCATCAGCTTTAGACAGTTCATGTGCTGCCTTTTCACTGAATTTGCCCACAGGCAGTAAATACTGGACAACTGGGGCAACAGTGGCCACTTTCTGTGATTTGTGAGAGCAGTAACGCTCTGATGGTTTGTGTTGCACTATAGAACAGTTTGATTCTTCACCATGATTTTGGTCACAAATTAAAGAGCACAGCTGCGTGGAGCCATCTATGTGACACATTTCAGTGAGTACTGAGAGCAGCGAAGACTGGTTTCCCGTGGAGGTGTCTTAGGGTGACAGGCTTCTTTTTTTTTAAACTTCATTAGACCAAAATAGAAGATAAAGGCAGGAGAGCCACCTTGCCTGAGGAACGCATTCTTTGGTGGCTAATAAGCTCTGATTAAGATTTTATTGCTACAGAACATTTGTAGCATCCTCCTATGTGGTTTCTCTGTCTAATAAAAGATGAGCTCACACTGCAGGCTTTTTCTTCAATAGGGAAATAATAAGGTGTCTCGTAGCTACATAACTGCCTATTCTTGCAAAACTAGCTGGAAGTGGATGTGTTTGAGACCTTGTTCCCATTGCTAAAGCATATGGGGAAAACAGGTTGTCAATATGAGTATGCTCTTAGCTACAAAGAAGTGGGCTACCCAGGCAAAGAACTGAAAGATGCAAGGTCTCATAGTGAAGTGCTCTCAAGGACGATCCGATTGGCAGCTGTTTCTTCTCTTGTGTCATGGGTTTTCGGTAATGTAGTTAGATCTTTCCTGTATCGGTATTTTCTTGAGGATTACTCTGAGGCAGTCAAAATGGAAATGGTCACGAGCCTCTCTTTTGCACTCTGCGTGCCAGTTGTAGTTGACTTGGTCTTCTGTCACAAAACCCTAGTCAGCCTGCACGTGCTTGTAAAACCCCAGAGATGCTGCTGCATTTGGGATCGTCCTAAGCGAGGAGCATATGTAGTTGCGTCCTTGGGGAGTAGGGGCTTACCCTACCAACTAAATGGCCTTTTACCAAGGAGAGAATAAAATCTTCTGGGACCTATGGCTGTGCAAGCTGTTCTGACGAGTTGGACAGCAGCTGCCCGACATCAGCATGTTGTCACCTTTTCCCTCCGCTCCTGAGGCTGAATCTCTGCCAGGTGCAGAGGGCCTGCAGGAGATGTGATTTCGTGGACCTTTCTCTCAGTAGCATAGCAACTGCCATCGCTTCCCACTGCTCCGTCCCCTCCGCTTGGCTCCCTCAGCTGTGCTGGATCAGGAACTGAACCAACTTTAAAAACAGCCCTGAAAAACAGGAGAAGTTGTAGGAGGATTTATTTTTAACTGGGATCTCTCTGTTCTCTGAACCAGCTCTCTGCACAGTCCTTGGGACCGGCATAACTAGGGAGCGCTTGGAGCAGGGATGGGACAACAAGTGGGGGAAAGGAAGGGAGGGGAGGAGAATTGGGAGGAAGGTCTGCTGGTTCCTGTCCTCAGAATTTGAGCACAAATTCCAGGGCAGCCCTGTGAAGGCTTTTAGCCCAAATGCAAATAGAGTACAGCTTCAGTAATGATCTGCAATCAGAGGAGTAATCAGTAATTAGTATTGAAGTCCTTTCAGTCTCACTCTATTGACCTGAGGAGGGGAAAGGGAAAAGTCAAATTTAAGCAAGAGAATGGAATCTTCTTTGACATTTTTGTGCTCCTGACTCTGCCTCTAATGATCCAGGGAGCCGGCCTGCAGCATTTTCGGCGTAGCACGGTGGCACGCGCAGGCCAGCCACTGTTGTGCTTCTATGACAACAGCCCCGTGTTCTGTGCGAGTATCATTTGATCTTATTTTCTGCATTGTGCTTCTAACAAAGCTGCTCCAGCTGGCCACGTTCTGTAATTGCTTTTTTAACTGAGATCTGAAAGTTGCATTTGTAACCAGGTATACTTTTGATTATAGCAATCTAGGGGGGTTAATGGAAGCAGCAGTGTTTCATTTAAAAGATCAGCTTGGAGTGTGCAGATGGATTCTGTCAAGGCAGGAGGAGAAAGAAGATATTGATTCCTGTATGATTAGTGGAACACTTCTTTGTTAACGGTCTGCCTCTGAATCTTTAAATGACCAGGCTTCAAGTGATGAGGGAATCTCACTTTTTTCGAGACTCTCTTAGTGGAATGGAAAAGTAGAGATTTAAATTTTTTTTTTCTTCTTTAATAAGCGCACATGTGTTCTCAATAGCATTTGTGGAAGTTATGTATGTGTATGAAGAAGATAAATTACTCAAATAGA
>VZTO01020718.1:68187-115136 GCA_013400615.1 Syrrhaptes paradoxus
TCTGTGTAGTAGTAATGGCAGCCATTAGCGTATCAAAACTATGTGTTCCTGGGTGTAAGAAGGAAGGGTTTTCTTACCAACCTGTCTTCCAGTTACTTTTAAAAATTATTTACAGCTGCTGTTGAGTTTCTGTGAGTGTGAGACCCTGTGGTTCCATTGAACATTTTGCTTTTACTTACAACTTTCCAGTTATGTTGACAATTATTTTAATTATGCCCACCCTAAGTGTGATGTTGTTTTACCTGAACCAGGTTTAGTATGAAAGTAATGTGAAGCTAAGTGAAGAAGGAGACGGGAAGTTTAAATGAACCACTTCAAATGTCTTTATAAAATCCAGAGGAGCACTTCTAGGCACCTCTAATGTTCTCTGCTCCACAGAGCCAGGTCTCTCTCAGTTCGTGGATGCTTGTGGACCTCTTTAAGTGCATGCAGCTGCGGCAGACTGGAGGTGCTCAAGGGCTGTGCACAAATAACCTTGTTTTGTGTCCTACAAATGTCAAGGCAGGGAGGCAGTTCCTACCGCTGTGCTGTGATCCAGGGAGATCAGTGATCACTGGGACTTTCTACTCTGACTTTTGCCTGTGTTGAACAGAAGAGCAGAGTATTTGGGTGTAGGACCCCAGCTACAAAGAGCTCCTTGGGTTTTCTTAAAGCTAAGAAAAATTCACACCGCTTCAAGTGTCAAGCAGTGCACGTGGAGACTAACAGCATGTCTCTGTGTCAGAAAATGTCTTTCTGGTCTGTCTCATGGTTAATGTCTCCAGCAGAATTTGATGAGTGTTTTTAAGCTAGAGATCTAGCTTCTGTGTTCGTGCTGAATTTGAGGAAGTCTGTATTTTATAAATCAGGATTTGACAAGTTGTCAAATGCAATGATCAGAAAAGAGTGCTGCTCTGTTTAATTTTGATGTCATTAGTGGGCCTCTTGCTTTGTTGACATTGACACCTCAATCACCCAAATTCTTAATTTAATTAGAGTCCTATCAGTTGTGCTATGCACCTGGCAGTCTGGGAAATGATCTGCTTTGAAAAAAACTTGAAAGGACAATCACTTGAGTTAGAGAGGAATGGGACATAGCAAAGATAAATATTAATGGTGCTTTTAAAGTAGAATGATAGCTCTGCTGCTAGAGAGCAAAACAGTGAAATCGTCCAGAGAAGGGCTGTGTGAAATAATGTTTTGTAGGGTTTTTTTTTTCTTTGAAGGATTCCAAGATCAGCTGACTGTGTTTTAATTTCAAGTCTTTTCTGTCTTGTTTAGGAATGGTGTCTTTATGTAGCAAGAATAAATGACCTTTACTGAGAAAGTTCATTTTGTAGTTGGTTGAGGTTTGGTAATTTAAACACCTCTAATTTAAGACATTACTTTTGTAAATAAATTAATATATTATGTAGTTATTCTAGTATCTACATAAATATAATTCTTAGATTTTTTTATGCCACTGCCATCTGTAATAATATTTTCATATAAAGCATCTACCTTATGATGTATTTGTAAGCAGCCAGTTTATAATATCTCTCTGTGTTTGGGGTGTACCTGTGGATTATTTCTTTCTTGACCAGCAGTTTTATATTCCCAGAGTTGCTAATTACTGATTACTGGAGGAAAGCTATTATATTTTCAGCTAGGTATGCTTTTTATTATAAATAAATCTCAAAGGTAACATTATTATATTCTTAGCAAATGTGTGCCGTTAATACTCCATGCAGCGTTCAGGTTGCCTAGCAGCTAGAGAAGGCCACTTCGTCCATATCCAGATGGAAGCAAGGTAAATGAATAAAAGTGATTTGGGTTTCAGGTGAGAGCGATGTGAGATTTCTTTTTTTTTTTTTTCCTCTTTTTTTCTGTGTTTTTGTGTGTCTATTGGTGGTAAGTAATAATAACGGCAGAACTCTTGAGCAATGCAGCATTGAGGTTAACTGCTGAGGGGCACACTCTGGTCCTTCGTGCTGGCCCAGTCTAGGTGAATTTCAGGAGCTCTTTGGATAGTAACACGGGTTTACTGATGGAAAATCATTGGCAGTGTTTAGCCCAAAACACGTGCACACCACAACACTTTGCACAGCACACAGTATGTGTTTTGTGTGAGGAATTTTGTGACACATCCGTTATACGTTTGTACAGCACTCTAATCCATAGAGTCTCATTTTTGTTGCACATGCTGCACATAACACATAAACATATATGTGACTAATAATAAACAGAGTTTATGGTTTGGCAGCTGATGTTACAGTTGAAACTGCTTTCAACCCCCCTTTTAAAAGGCAAATAGAGCTGAAATTTAACTTCAGGTTAAGAGGCAAAAAGGACGTGATGTTCAGATGGAGACAGCACGTTTAGACTGTAGTATAATTTTTTCTTTTAAGGTGCTGCTTACCAGATTTAAACTGATAGGATGAATGTAGCTTTTTCTTTCCTGTTAACAGAAATGTTTCTGTGGTTTAACTGCTGAAACCTGTAGGGGTCTGAGATTAGCTGTAGTGGATGTCTGAAACACGCGTTACAGCTTTCAGGCACAGCTGGGAAGAGGGTGCAAAGTGACATTGCTCCCTTTTTGTGGGAAGGTTCTTTACAAACAGAAATATGACAACTGGTAATTATGTTGAGTGGCAGTTCCTATTACAAAACAAAAAAAGTGTAAACCAAAATAAAACTCAAGCTGTGTAGCTGTCCAGAAGGCAAATATGCAGTGTTTTTAAAAGCTTTTTGTATCAGTTGTCGCCCAGATGACAGGATGTTACTGTGCATCTTGCCTCATAGGGAAGGGATTCAAAGAAGTAACGCTGGTAACTAGATGCATTTTTTTCATTTAAAGGAGGTAAAATTAGAACACCGTCATACTTGATTGTAAATTTTAATGTTAATTGCACACTTAACCAAGAGCTAATTATGCATTTCAGATGAGAGAATCATCTATTCCCCTGGCATCTCATTCCCATCATGTTTTTGCTAAGTTCCTTGTAAGCACCGACTTTAAACTTGAATGCTTGAACAAAACTAATTTCTAAAAAAAGAAATAATGAGTTCTGTAATTTAATATATAGATGCAGTAGTGACGAATGTCTCTAAAGATCTAATGGGCCTGATTCTGCTCAGTAGAGTCACAGCTGTCATGAAATCCTCTGATTCATTGTTAAGACAGAGCCATGATAGTGAAAAGAACAGGTTGACCCTGTGAGAGAGGCAAGGATTACATCTTATTTACAGCACTGAGGACCTACTGGGTCCCGGGAATGAAAATCTTCAGGGGTGAGTGGAGGTAAAGCACTACTGATGTTAAAACACAATGCAGAATATTTGACTGGAGAAGAGAGACAATAACAGTGTCTGTAATTCAACTCCAAGGTCTTGGTTGTATCTCAAGTAATAATACTCCTGCTTTGGGAAGAACTTGGTGCTCATGCCACGCTGAATGGTCTTTAGAATTGCCAGAGTGATACAAGGGAAATGAAAATAAACACCTGGGTGGTTAGTTATCCCACGCACTAGTGAATTTATTTCACAGCCTAAGCTTGCTGAGCAGGGCATTCCTGTGTTTGCAGTTGAACAGTTGACATGGAAGGTTTATTTCTGTTTATAATCACCTCAATCCCATTGTTATCTCATTATAACTCTACATTACAGTGAAGGCCAAATTCCAAGAAGGCCAAATTCAAATTCAGTCTAAGCTCTGTAACTGCTGGCATTATTCCTGGCTACAGTTTTGGATTTACTGTCACTGCAAGGTGTAGTGTCTCTTTTTGTGCTACATCTTTGCAGAGGTACTAGGTATATGGAGCATTTGCCCTTCTTTGTTGCATTACAGTAAAATGAACAAAATCTACAATATGGCACTGAGAAGTACCAGGGTGTACCCAGGAGCAGGGCTGAGTGTGTTTGTGTTAGCTGATTAAGAGCTGCTGGTAGTTCAAAGGTTTGGACTTTTTCTAGAGAAAATGGGCCAGTGTTAACTGGTTGTCCAGTAGACGAGAAGCTATATGTGGAAAATTTCAAGGGAAATTCTTCAGTTGATGTAGTAAGGCAGTTAAGCTTTGAAGAGGACAAACGGGTTGCTGGCCTCATGACATTTTGCATTTAATCTTTTTTACAGCAGAAATTCAGAACAGATATTTTGTAATCATTGTACATGAGGTCTTAGACTCCTGTGCCTCAAAACATTTTCCTGTTGTCTTATCAGAATCACCCGTACTATGATTTTCTTTCACAATGTTATCTTCTGCAGAATGAGTAGGTACATTCTATATTTAAATATCCACTGGGATGAGTTAGGAGATAATACAGTGGGTGGAATGTATGAGTTCTAATGGTATTTGTCTCAAGTGAGTATGTACTTAAACTGTGTCATAAGTTTTTGGTCATGAGAAAATATAACTCTGAGCTTATTCACATTTATAACTCTGATACATTGTGTTGTCTGCTGCCGTGTCCTGTTTTATTCAACACTTGTGAGTAGGTGGAATGGTTGATTTTGGAGATAAAACCAGGAACCCAAGATCACAGAAACTGGCTTTCAGATGTGAGAAATTGTACCCTGTAGCACAGCTGGAGTAGCTGGGAGTTTAGCAGTGGGTACTTTGTAATTTATTTTCTGTTGTCTAGCTATTTAATGTCATCCTGATTCATTAAACAGCATGAACTGAGCCCCCAGATGTTGAGCACTAATTTTCAGTATTTCTGTCAGCAAGGCTGTTATGTGGAAGGAAGGTTGTAAGACCTGAAAAGCACCTTTTCAGTTGTCAGAAAGGTGAATGATGATCCTTCCAGCACAGGGGAAACAGCGACTTTATTCCTTCTCCACAACATAAAATCATTGCTGTGTTTTGTTTTGTTTCCTTTTAATAACCAGGTCCCCAAAATTACTTCCTAGCTGGTTATTGCAGTTAAATCGTGCTGCAGCTGCAGTGTAACCACGGTATGCTCAGAGATCCACCTGACTGCGGCAGGTAGTTGTATCAGGAGGCAGCAGCACTGGACTCCATGGTCATGTATGGTGCTGACAGAAGGAAACACTGGTGAGAAGCACCAGAAACTGGACAGAAATGCAGCATGCTCCTGCAGTGTAGAGAACTGGGAGGCCTATGGCTTGCTGGTTAGGTTCTCCCATCTGCAGAGCAACATAACATTTACCAGGAGACACTGATCTCAACCTGGATTTCTGGTGAGCCCTTCTGGCTGCCTACCAAATATTAATGAGGGTGATGAAGTGAGAAACATACAAATCCTGTTTGGGGATAGAGGTATCTTTCACTAGCAGCTTAGCACCTTGCATTTCATATTCAGGGACCGCTGCAGGGCTCCAGTGTATCCTAGGCATTCTAGTGTGGTGTTCTGTTTCTGTCACAGTCCAGGCTTTGCTGTGTTGTGATGTTCCTCCTTCCAAATGGAGCTGCAGGTCCCAGGTGTTTTACCTAGCTCACACATGGCATCCTGTGCTTCTGTTGTGCGCTTTCATCTTGTTTGAAAAGTCCTTTGGTTTTGCTAATTCTGCTTCTGATCCATTGCTAATCCTATTGCCGATACTGCTTTGCTACTAATTTATGTTAGAAACTGAATCAAGAAAAAGGCAAGAGGGTTTGAGACTTGGGAGGAGCAGGTGTGAGTGGAGCAGATAAATGCACTGTGTTATGAGCTGCTGTGCTTTGTCGACTGAAATAACTTCATACAGTGTAAGACTCAAGTGATTAAACTTTGTATCAGTTAAAGAAGGCTCAATGATGATATTTTCTCAGCCAGATTCTGGCTGGCTAGTCACTCTGACAAACTGCTGCAGACATTTATACCCATGCTAGAGGGTAAAGTCATGAAGGGAGAGCACTGTGTGTAGATACGTGTGTGCACAAATGCTATGGATGTCTATCAAGTGTTACTGCCTCTCTGCTTTTCTTGTAGCCAGCGTAATAAAAGAGAACACACGGGATCTGTGCATAGGATGTTTACTAGACAGGATATTCACCGTAGTGCTGCTTTTGCTTTTGCATGTGCTTATTCAAAGATCCACCTGCTGCTTGCCCTCCTTTGGTCCCTGCATTGGTGATAATGCTGTGGCAGTTCTGAAGTCACCAAGCGTTTGAGTGCCATGGTAACTGCATCCCAGGCCACTGACTGCCAGCGGGCACTGAGCCCTTCCCAGTTCTGAAAGGAAGCAAGTGCTCCGAGTGCCAAATTGTGGCAGACTGGCGTGAGTCAGCTTTGATAAGTCTGTGGAAAGTCCTTTACCAGGTGGTCTGCAGGTCTCTCTCTTTTTTTCTTTTTTCTTTAATCAAGGAGAACGAGAAGTAACTCCAATCAAATGTGTTTTGGATGTTTTTTAACTCTAAAACTGTCCTACATTATTGAAAGGCTAAAAAATGCATTCCCATTGGAATTACCACCAAATGCTAAATTGGTTTCTTGCTGTGCATTTTAGCCTCATGCTGCACACATTTCTGTAAGGTTATGCTACTTCCCCTGTAGTTTTCTCCTGGCTCTGTGTTATGCACTCTGGCTTGCTCTCAGTGAAATCAGATAGCACCTTTGTAAAGACTTGTGCATTTAACTGTGAGGATAGTTCTCAGTGAGTACTGTTGTAACAGAATTTGAAATAATGGAGTTGTGCGTAAGAGTGAACAAGAAGAGCTGAGGAAAAGAGAGGAAGTCAGTTTATCCTGACTATAAGATGCATCAATTGATTGCATGGAATAACAACACTGGAAGTGTTAATTAAGGCTAATTAAGGAATGCATTTTCTACGTCTCCCTTGCACAAGGGTGGAATGATGGACCTCAACCTTTATGCTTCTCCTACCCTCTCTCAGCCCTCACTGGGTTGTAGAACTGCCAAAACTGTGAAGAAAATCAGATTTCACCATGTTCCTGTGTATACGTGTGTGCAATTTCTAAAGAGACACTCTAACTTCTGCTGTAGTTATCAACTTCAGCTACGATAACAGTGACAGCCCCGCAGAGGTTAACTGAGGCTAAGTGTGATTTTGGGTGTGTAGTCATTTAATGTCTTGACAACTTGGTAGACAGAATCAACCCTCTCTGGAGTTGTCTCTGCTATCGTTAGTTGTAAACACTTTTGTTTGCTCAGTGTTGCTGTAAAATACAAACTTCTTCTGCTGGGTTTCTTTTATACCTGCTCTCTGCTCCCTTTGTAGAGGCAGAGCCAGCTAAATGGAAGGCAACAGAGGATTGGGAAAAAAGAAAAGAGCTGATTAGGGGTTGGAAGGGGTGATTAAACTTCCTTTCTCTTACCCTAACTCCTGCAAACTGCTACTTCATTGCAACGCAGCATGCAAGGGTTTATTGCAGTTCCTAATGAGAGGAACACGAACTGCTAGTTTCAGTCCTGCTACCTGTCTGGTTTATTCCCATGTTATTTCTAAGGTGCCCAGGGCTGAAGGCTTGTGTCACACATTGTTGGGAATCAGAAATTGCTGCTCGCAAGACTGTGGAAACTTGTTTATGATTGACAAGGAGAACGTTCTGTGTGCAGCCATTAGAGAAACTTAACAGACAATTTAAGGTATAGAAGTTGAAATGCCTTTGAGCATTTGAATTTACAGTGGTTTTTCTCCCATCTCCAATCTCAAAGATGCCGTGCTAACTGTGACCAGAAAAATAAGGGAGGTCGTTAGATAGGATTCTAATCTCTTACATTGGTGCAAACTTGGAGGATCTGCAGGACAGGTTTATGTCATGCAGAGGGTTTAATGCTGCAGTAACCTGGTCCGGTGCATCCAGCTGCTCAGGAGTGTATTAAAACACTGAGGGGAGATGTGTTGTCTGAAAGCCCAGGAGGGCTGCGTTGCACAGGGATGGAGCTGCTGTCGCAGAAGTGTCAGTCGGCACAAACACCGTGTGGATTCCAGCCTTCCTGCAAGGTGGCTGGTGTCTGGGCTTAGCGCGTCCTGAGATGAGGAAGGTACAGATTTGGTTGGCAAAGCTCTTCAGCCTGTTTTCATACACCCTTCCTCACCAAACCTCCTTCCTAGGCTGTTTTCCTAAGTGTGAGACATGGTGTAAAGCACAGAAGAGACTTGAGTGGGTTGGCTGATTATAGGAACTCAGCGCTCCAGATGAAGGGTGTTTCTATACTGATGCTCATTCCAACTGTTGTGCTATAATTATGCGACAGCTGAAAATCCATACCTGTTTAAGGCTCCTTGTCCTAGCTAAAATAGATCTCTTTTATAAGAATTCTTGTCATCTTGAAAATAGCATGCAGGAAAAAGTCACTACTGCAAAAATATTAAATGAGGTAAATTTATGAGAACTGCTTGGATCCCCCTGAGTCTTTGGGGGTTGGAAGTGTAAAATTAATTTCCTTTCACTTGTGCTGGTTGATGATTTATTTAGAGAAAAACTAACTCTTCCACAGGAAGAATCTGCATGAAGTTCTGCACCCATGATGTACTTCCTACTATTCTGGGTTGTATATGCCCTGCTCTGCAGTAGTGTGTTCAAAGCTGTGGCCATCATTCTGAAGTCTTGGACATGTTTGAAATTATTTCAGATTTCCTGCTAAAATTCTGATGTAAATATGCATAGGAGCTACTTGGTATTCTATCAAGAGACTGCAAGAAATCTAAAGGGAACAAATTCAACAAAAATCACCCACATCATTGTCACGGCAAAAATGTGATTTGAATAATCTTTCGCCTAAATCTGTCGATGATCTTGATCTTCCAGATATTTACTGTTTTAATGGGAAATCTCACCCAAATCAGTGGTACTTGCAGAATCTGGCTGTAACTTAGACACAACAGCATCTTTGCATCACTGCATTGTTGGCTTGAACCGTGTGGCAGTTCTCCCGTCTGCAGCAGGGGCTGTGGAAATCCTCTCTGTACAGCTGGGAGACCAGGAAGCACAGTAGCTCCAGTTGCGTGTCAAAACCTGGTGTTGCTAAGTGATGGCAAGGTAGCCACCTGCCATACCGTTTACAAAATCCAAGTGCTTAAACAGAAGGAAACGAGTAGCTTTATTTTCCACTAACTGCGTACGTGATGTTTATTCACTCTGCTGCTCAGTACCAAACCTACGCGCCCCTTTTCCTCCAGCTGGGATCTTCAGAGTTTTAAAGTTCTTGGAATGGCAGCCCCTTCTTCTGCCTGAAAATGTGCCTCCATATTTATTATATAATATTATGGTATCCTACAACTGTGAGAGAGTCAGTGCATGAATTTGAGGAATAAAAAAAAAAAAATCCAGACCTTTATTTAAAAAAAAAAACAAAGCAACCAAAACCAGCTTTTTATCAGAGAAGAGGTGGGATTTGTTGTGTTTGTTTTGTTGGTTATAATGTCAGAATCTGGGCAGTGTGGCCATCTTATTTTTTTAAACTATAGTCTATGTGTCCAAGAAGCATTGCAGCATTGATTTCCTTTTTTAANCGTGATGTTTATTCACTCTGCTGCTCAGTACCAAACCTACGCGCCCCTTTTCCTCCAGCTGGGATCTTCAGAGTTTTAAAGTTCTTGGAATGGCAGCCCCTTCTTCTGCCTGAAAATGTGCCTCCAAAGGTATAATATTATGGTATCCTGCAACTGTGAGAGAGTCAGTGCAGTCCGTTTGATGAATAAAAAAAAAATAATCCAGACCTTTATTTAAAAAAAAACAAAGCAACCAAAACCAGCTTTTTATCAGAGAAGAGGTGGGATTTGTTGTGTTTGTTTTGTTGGTTATAATGTCAGAATCTGGGCAGTGTGGCCATCTTATTTTTTTAAACTATAGTCTATGTGTCCAAGAAGCATTGCAGCATTGATTTCCTTTTTTAATATATTTTTCATGAAGGAAGGTGAGAATAAATCCAGGCTATCATATTTGGTAACTACTCTGGGACTGTTACTAGGAAATATGAGAAGCAGGACATTTTTCACTTCTAATTTGTCTACTTATTTTATGGATATAAAAAAAAATTGATAAAGATTTAATTGGCCTCATGCCACAGGTGAATCGTGTGTTCTGCTAAAATCTGTCTGCTTAATAAAGTAATTGTTCAAAATAGTCTCTCAAAGGGAGATGCTGAGTGACTTTTCCAGTCATGACTCATTGGATCTCCATTTTTTACATTACAAGATTTGCAAGACATGTTCATTTTAAGATCTCATCCATTAAATCCTTGATTAATAATAAGGGTGTTAATTTGACAGTGTCAAGGCTTGAGGGATTTGTATAACTGGTGTTCTCTTTTCAGAAAAGGAGGGGCAGTTTGTTCTTTACCACAGGTGGACTTGCACACATTCTGGTTTTTAACTGGAGTCCACCATCTGAGAGCCTGGAAGCGTTGCTGTAGGTTGTCTCCCTGTGAGGTGCAATCAGGAATGCATCTCCCCATCTGCACGGGCTTCCCTTCATCCAGAGGATGTGGAGCACCCATGTATCTGCAGAGGAAGGGACAGGGGGCTGCAAAAATGGAGTCTGCATTGGCATTAGTGATGGCATCCTACTTCTTAGTCCTCAGAAATGAGCTCTTCTCAGGTTCTGCACTTCTGCCCAGTACAGATTGCACTTTGAATTCGGACTTGAAATTTGGAGCTGTTTCCACCAGGGACTTCTGACTCCGGAGAAGCTTTTTCCGAGAGTCAGCTATGTGTGTTCTAAGTATTCTCTGAGAAGCTTGATGCTGTGGTTCTTTGCTTTGCCAGTCCCAAAGTATCGCTCAACTAGTGCAGGTTGCTGCAAAATCCTATACATTTAACATCGCTCTTGTGACTGACCTCTTCATTCACTATGAGTAATGGATGGAACAGAAAATTGTGTTTCTTTGTTTTACTGAGTAATGAAAGAGAAAACTGCACTTCTTTTACCGCACAATCCTTGCCAAAAATAGCACCTGACTGTATTTTCTCTGGCTGTTTTTTTTCTTTAATATTATTTTACTATATTAAACACAGCCTTTTTTTTTTTCCCATTTGGATTTCTTTCCATCTTTATGCCCTGAAGCTTCAAACACCAAATTTTGTGAGTCATATAAATGTTCGGAGACATCAAATTAAGTAGAAACTGGAGAATGAGTTCTCAAAAGGTTGTGAATGCTGCTGACGTCAATCTCAGACTGAAATAAGAAAGAAGATATAGCTGGCGGATTCTGCGAGCAAGACTGTAAGGGCACTTATGCTAATTCTGTTGTTGGAGCAGAAATTGTATTTTTATAAATGAAGGCAATAGTCCCAACTGAAGATTTAACAGACATTCATCTTAGTAACTAGATGATCTTCAGCTTTCATACTTTAGACTGAAATTTGCCTTCAGCAGATTCAAACAAAATTGCTTGGAAGTGACTAAAATGAATGACAGCATGCTTTCTGCTTTTTTCAACTTGTAATACAATTCAGTTTTCCAGCTCTACTTTTGCAGAATTCTTCCTTCAAACTAACATTGAAAAGTAGGGGGTTTTTAATGATGAACAGAAGACTATGAACTGATTTGTCTTGGTTGTCTACAGGAGAGAACTGAATTTTGAAAGTAGCAAGGAGTCATGACAGTCAGTGTGTCTTAAGGATTATTTTGATTACATGATATGTTTAACAGATTGCATATCTGTATTGATTTGATGATGCTATTGAAACTTCTTGTAGATGTAGTGAGAAGAATGCAAAAAGTAACAGAGGGAAAAGGTTTCCACAAGGGAGTAATTTTCTACAGGCTTATAAGCGAAGAATGCTTTTATGTTTTGGCTTATGAATATGACAGTTCAAAATTGACTCACTGCCTGTTGACTACTTTATCCTACCTCCATTCAGACAGTTCAGTGGAAGCCTCCATCTAATTGTTGATCGGTAGTGCTGCAGTGATCCCTCTGAGCCTAGGTGTGTTTTAACCGAAAGTACACTTCCACTGGTGAAATAGGAGTTGAAGATGTTCAGCCCTTTGTAAAATCAAACTCTAATTTGGAGAGCATCTTACGGCAGCAGGTACAATAGTGTCGAGTTCAGAGAGACCAAAGTGAATTGAAGTGAGCCCAGAGGTATTGAAGGAGCAGGGTAATGAGATTGCTGGTTAACTAGATCAGGGCAGCAGAGTGAATGCCTCCATCTGTATTGCTGTGCTCAGGTGCCTTCCCAACGCTGTGAAGACGACCTTTTGACAGATTTCTATGGGAAGTCAGTTTACAAATTGGTGCCATAGCATTTACCTGTGAATGAAATATTGCAGTCAAAGCCAGTATGAAAATAAACAGGAAATAGTGCTTCAAATTTAGGGGTTAAATGCAGGCTGGATTTACCTGCAGGTAGGCAGGAGGAGCTCAATAGGAAAGTAATGAAGAGGGCTGTCTAGCTGGCTACTCAGTGCAAAATGTGCTTTTGCTTTGAAGCTAAGAGTGCAATGGAAGAGGTTCTGGCTCTTGAAGCCTGTGCACTGTGTTCTGTGACTAGAAATACCAAAGAAGAGCGGCCCGAGGAGTTGGTGCTGCTCCCAGCTGCGGGGGACACCAGGGTGACCCGTCACAGGGCTCAGGAGCCACAGGCTCCTTCTGGGAGGAGGACCAAACCCCATTGATTTAAAGTCCTCCTCCTGCCATAACTCCTTGATTAGTATTGAAAGGGAGAGGCAGGCAGTGAAGATAGATAATTTGACTGAAAATTTATCAGACAGCGGGTTATGAGATAACTTGCCTGACGTATGTGATGACAGAGGCTTTCTAAGTCTTCCAGCCACGAATGATCTGGGAGCATCTTGTAGTCACAGTAATGTATTTCTCCTGTTGGTAAAGTTTTACGTAATTGTACTTCACTGCAAGTTTGTATGTATTCCAGAAACATCCATTTCTGATCGCTGTTTGGATGAGAAGCTTGTACTGTTTAGGACCAGGTGCTGAAACACTTCACCTGCTGATCTGAGATGGCATGGTGATTTCTCTACCCCATGGTGGTTTCTCTACCCCATGGTGAATGAGCACAGAGGCAGAGAAGCATTTCTGTTCCCTGAAGCTGCCTGTTTCTGGTTAACTAGCATAAAAATGAGTATCTGTTGAATTGGTGCTTATCAGAATTCCTAAACAACTCCTCTGCCTCCAGCAGTGACACTCGATTATGTTTCTCATTCCTAAACCTCTTAGAGGTTTAACATTTACAAATCTCTTATAATACTGTTGGCTTGACACATTTAGTTAGGCATATGACAGTGATCAGTTGAGAGAAAAACAAGTCGTCTCATCGAGTATAAATTGAGGCTTCTAGTGAGGAGAGCGGAGAGGCAAGCAAAGGCATCCTGCTGTTTGAAATCAAGTTAGAACAGGGCTGTTAAAATAACGGAAATGGATTTAATATAAAAACAGGCTGTATGTCCGCTTCCCAGACAACTTCAGACAGTCCGCTTCAGCTGGTTTTGTGGCAATTGCAGCAGAGAGGCTGAGGACTGAGTGGTCTGTAGGGTCGCTTGGCTCTTGCCTAGTCCCTCGGGATGCGTGAGCACACTAGTGTGTGATCTTCAACTTGATCTTGTTTCTGCAGCTAAACTGTGGGATANCGTCTAGTCCCTTGGGACGCGTGAACACACTAGTGGTGTGTGATCTTCCACTTAATCTTGTTTCTGCAGCTAAACTGTGGGATAAAAACCAAACACAGGTCTGTGACGGGCTGTCTGCCCAGTGTTTTCCAGGAATGCAAGAGAGACGGTCCAGTGGGGAGGAGGTGACTGCAGCGCTGACTGGGGTGGCGGTTCCTGCAGCCCCACGGCTGTGAGTGCTCCCCGCGGATCCTCCTGCCCTGAGTTATCTTTCTTACTGTGGCTTCATGATGAAAGGTCCTAAGCATTCTTGTAATATAAATGATGTTAAGAAGTAGTTGGCATTGTAAGCAGGTGCATTGCAGCTCAGCATACCTTGAAAATTTGACAGCAGCCAGATGTTTAAATAGGTAGGGTAACTGATGACTCTAAATAGTATCATATAAATCTTGCAAATGCTACTGAAGCCGAGACTCCAGATACGCCTTGTGAATTGTGATTTCTCAGAGGTCCTATTTGATCAGGGAGTAAACCTTTGTTTTTAACCCTTGACTGGGCTTGTGAGGGGTCAGTATTGACCAATTTCAGCAAGTCAGTTCATTGATCCTTGGGAGCTACGCAAGGCTGATTGGAGATAGTTTTACAATTATTTTTATTTTTTTTGTATTTTAATGGAAATTGACCCAATGTTGCTGTTATATGTGGCTACAGAAAGAGGCTTTCTACACCAACAGTCTTGCATCGGTATACATTTCAGCCAACATGTGGTATGCATTTTAACTGAACACATGGAGAATTAATTTGATTTAAGTTGATTGATTTTGATTACTGACATGAGGATATGCTAATGAGAAACAATCCATCATGTCTAAAAGACTGCTTCAGTTCCTAGCACAGCTGAAACATTATGTTTGTATAACATGCATGAAAAGTACAGGAAAAAATGTGTTGGACTATTTTGAAATTTTTCTCAGTGGTTACTCCTTGATGAACAGGAGGAGACACATTATTCTGATAGCAGCTTGACAACACATTCTTCTGTCAGTACAAATTGAGACATTGACTATATCTAGATAGGATATAGATATTTGCCTCAGGAAATTGGTAATACTGGTAGTTGTTTAAAAACAACAACAACAAACAAACCAGAACACCCCAACCCAAACCCCCAAAAAACCCCAAAACTGCTAACCTGGCAGTAATACGGAGTCTGGGGCTTCACAGCTTTGCCATCCCCATGCTGACGTGTGTTGAAAGCTCCAGCACTGGATAGTAGCACCTTCAGCTGCCACACTTTATCGTGGAAGAGGGTAACTCAGTGCTGTTTTTCAGAAAAAAAACTTCTGCCTGTGAGTCTTGAGGTTTCACTGCAAGGGCAAAGTGCCAAAATAACCTCTTGTATCTAAAAAGTTTCAGAAGGAGGTTGTTTAAGTGCAATATTGAACTCCCACTAATGGTGTATGAGGTCTCGGCACCCAGCTCAGACCAATGTCTTTGAAATTGGTCCTTTATTTTTTAATTTACTGGAGCTTTTTCATTTTAGATGTTTGTGTACATGTTGCTTAGGGAGAAAAAGCGTAATACTGTAGTGGAGAACTTCAAGAGAAGGCAGATTGTTGGATGCAACATCTCAAACCTGGGGCTAAAAGCTTTTTTTTTGTGAGCATTCAATTGCAGGTAGGAATCCTTCCTGTTGTTTTGTGTGGGTATACATCAGCCAAGGTATGAAGTACTGCTCTTTGTAAAGTAACTGGAAGTGATAACTCTTTCCCTGATGTAGCTATTTCTCCTGTGCTCCCAAAAAGTCACATCAACTTATCCATACTATGATCCTGCGAATGCTTAATAAACGTGCTCCACTCTAAATATACAATTTAGAACAACCAGCTCCACTGTTCTTACATGTGTGAATATGGTGTTGAAATAAAAATCTTAATGAATGGCCAGGAAACTAAGTTGTGTCATAGCAAGCCAGCTGCTTTCCTTATGGGAGACGTGGCTGATGTCTAGGCCCTAAAAAGTGTTTTCCACCTAGCCAAAAATACCTGCTTCGTCCAGGAGGTAAAAACCTTATTTATATAAGAACATTAAGTGATAATCCACCATGTAGTTATTGATAGTAACTGATCTGAGTGACTTATGCAAATAATCGCTATAGACACAGCTGCTGCAGGAGGAGAAGAAGGAGTGGGATGTTGTACAGCTATCCCTGTGTGGTTTCTGATACAGCCCTTGAGTAATCACACTGCCTGTGCTACCAAGGTGAGCCAAACAAATAACGTTTATTTAAGTAGTAAAGAGCCTCTTGTATTGCGCGTGAGTAGGAGGAGGAGAGCTCTGCTTCTTTTTCCTCCCAAAGTCCCTTGTCAGGGTCAAGCTTTGTACTTAGGCAGGAAACTGTTCCTGGTGGAGAAGAAACGTGCAGGTAAGGGACAGTGGTGAGTGCCCACAGACAGCAGAGCTGCTTTTGCTTTCTCCCAGGGCAGCTCCAAGGTGAGCACAATGCCTGTTGCACTGTCGGCAGCACAGCTGGTGCAGTGAGTTTGCTTTGGGTATTCTGAAGTTGAAAAAACTTCAGAGTTCTCTTGCCTTTAGGCAATGGGATGTGTCCACAGGAGGAGGTGGCACTCCTGTGATGGAGAAAGTCCCACTGACATATGAGGCGTTGCTCCATAGCTACGTGTGGTGTTCTCCTTGGGCACAGGAGGATGCAACCTGACTTTTCTGCTTTCACTGTGTGTTTTGCAGGAGTCATTCATGTGACGTGAGCATGGTTACTAAGATCAGGAAGAGGTTTGCTGATATTTAATCTGCTCCTGTCAAGCAGCAGGGCGGCATGTCCTCCTGGATGTAGCAGAGGACAGCCTTGATATGTTCCTGAGGCAGTTTGTATATGATATTTGGAAAGTATAGCTTGTCAGTTAACACCTGTAGTCATTCAGGCGGGTAAGCAGACAGACAGTCATGGCAAATGAAGTGTACTCTTAATGCGAACCTAGGAAACCGAATGTTTCTCTGTGGCAAAAACAATTGGTATTTCAATATAAATGAATAGCTACCCCCAGATTGGTGTGGTTGGTGGTTTTTTTGTTTGTTTGCCCCAAATTCAGGTCTTCTCAGCAAGGACTGTTTGGGATTCAAGTAGGTCTAGTGCACTGGAAGTGGCCAGAAGTAATCAGTGGAGGCAGGAAGGCGATGGTATAGTTGGGAGGAACACACTTCCTAGTACAAAGTCAGTGAAGAGGGAAGGGTCCTCGCAAAGACTCAGCAGGAGTGCTAAAAGGTCCCGGTGATGTGCCTGTGTCTCCTTCACTTTAACACTGTATGACATGCTCTCTCTTCTCATTTTCCGAGCTGTCCCTCTGGCGCTGTCCATCTGGAGTGACAATAGCATCCTTTGTAATTGGCAGGTTTTTGTCACTGTTGAGTAAATGAATAAACGGTAGATCAGCTGCTCATCTCAGCTGAGATCAGACAAACCCAGAAAAATCCAGCTTCTACAGCAGCACACCCAAGAGCAAAATCTGGTTCAGATGCTTTGTCTGCAGTTACTGTGGAAAACTGCATCCAGAAATTATCTCATTTTCAAATTGTGGAAACTATAGTGAATTATGAATAACAAGCTGGTGACTCCTGTGAACAAAAATTCTGAAAAAATCCTGTGCTGGTTATTGCAGCTTCCCACAGAAAAGGATGAATGAGTTTGCAGTGGAGAAAGTACAGCTTTGTGATGCCTTTAAAGTATTCCATTTTTTGTTGAAAACATGAAGCTGGGAGGAACAATGGTACCATGGTAACTTATGATCTTTTTAATCTTTCTAACAAGATTGTAAAACTGTTTACCATGGCAATATCAAGTTAATATAGCACATTCTTTCTGAATGTCTTGTTTTCCCTTTTATTGTAATGGTGTGTTTGAAAACTCTGATACTACATACTGCTGTTGAAGCTTTGTGATACCCTCAGTAAAACAAAGATGCTAATTATGAGCTGATTATTACTGTGCCTAGTTGATTTTTCCCCCTCACTTGTTCATTTCCTGTTTTAACAATCCTATTAACACCTGAGAATTCTGACCTAAGCACAGTCTAATTGAGACACAATGTGAAGCCTGTAATTGGGTTTCCTTTTTTGTTAGATAATTTCATTAATTGTATTTCCACATTTGCTCATGAAATCTGAGAATGATGTCTGAGAAATGGCTTTTCAGTAACCATGTGGACGTGGATGTGGTGACAACTCGGCTTCTCCAGAGCGTGGTTATAATTCTCAGTGCAGTCTGTGTGCTAATCTGCATTACCATGTTATGAAATTGTTGAATGTTCAGACTATGTCACAAGCTGACAGAATGGAAAAGCTCCAAGAGGATTCTGCTGCATGCTACAAGCATTTGTCACAAGGCAACAAATCCTCACCCGAGTCTCTTGGATGCAAACAGAGCATAAATAAAATGCATCTTCAACTTTGAATATCTTAAACTTTACCAGATTTCTTCACAACTCTGTGGGTGCTGAGTTTGGCCAAACCTCTGGAATTGACAGAAGAAACTCTGCACAAAGATTTGAAAAACAAACAAGCAAGAAAAAAACCCAACAACCAAATAAAACCACCATCAAAAGCAGAGGTCTGTGATTACCAAATAAAATAGCTGATTGAAGAGTTTTCATCCTGCATTAAAAATGTAAATAGTGAAATGGGCACAAGTGAGATCAACAACAGTTATTTAATCTTATTGACTAGGACAAGGTTAATATAACTTTATCACGTTCAGTTTCTAATGTTCCTTGGAAATTGCAGAAGTAGAGAGTCATTCAAGCTTGCAAGAGAGACTGCCTGAAGACCTGGTCCCTGCCCAAGGAAACTGCGTGTTTTGCCTTGGCTGAAACAGGGCTTGTAACATCCTGGGATGATCATTGGTACTTAGCTCATCTAAACACAGGTCACCCTTCCAATTTTTTTAATAAGCCAATCCTCCCATCATCTTTTGTGCTGTTCTTTCAGCTCATTTCAGTTTTTCCCTTTTTCCTCCACCACAATGTCTCATGAGGTGCCTCCTTCCCAGTAGTGCAGTATCTGCAGC
Source organism: Syrrhaptes paradoxus (assembly GCA_013400615.1). NCBI lineage: Eukaryota > Metazoa > Chordata > Aves > Pterocliformes > Pteroclidae > Syrrhaptes > Syrrhaptes paradoxus. The sequence continues at coordinate 86,701 of VZTO01020718.1, forward strand.
AGATCCTGTTCCCTCTGGAGAAGTCCCAGTGCATTTCTGGTATGATCCCTCCCATTTTCTTTCACGGACACAGAGATGAACCTCTACGTTTGCCAGATGCACCTTTAACACCTGCTATTTTTCTTCTTTCCCCACAAAAACGCAGCCTCTTCCATTTTCAAAGCGGCAGGGCAGTGGACATAGTGCTGAAGCAAGTGTGGATGAGAGGTTGTTCCTGCAGCTCTCATCAATAAGCTGTTTTGAAAGATAGGGCATTAGGTGGAGGTCATTTATGTTTACATTTAATTTCACAAGATACACTGTAAATAGTCAGTTCATTAATTAAAAGCAAGTAAATATGTGCCAGAATGTTGCCTGTTCTTATCTAAGAGGTTTTATACAACATTTGATACCTATTGATACAACTGTCACCTAGTGATGGGGAAGGGCGCTTTGAGATTAGAACAGAGTATATATTCTTTATCCTCAATACTTATTGTCTGACTGTTTGACTTGAGGAGGAGTGCATACTGTGGATGAAATTTGCAGCATATTTATTTATGCCCCATTTGGTGAGGATAACTAGGATGTAGGAAATGTTTAGTCACTAAACATCAGGAAGGCTGGCACGAAGTACTGCTTAGCAGTGGCAAAAAGTCTCTTTGTTGAGGATCTTAGGATTCCCTTCTGTCAGCTGCTGGTGTTGGCAGCAGATGAGCTCCGGTGTCATCACAGGGTCTGCCACAAAGCTCTGGTTTAAGGGTGTCTGAGATTTATGGGAGCTCTCGGTTTGTAAGACGGGATGTACTTGCCCTCACACGTGCGCTTTGTCATTGCTCAGTGAGTGCTGGTAGGACAGGGATGGAGTCTTCTGCTTTCTCTTCAGGCTTCATATGAAGAACTAGCAAAGGAGATATCTAAGCAAAGAGATCTGGATTTTATTGTGGCTTTCAGAATCTTTCAACTGACTCAGAAGATGAAGAGAAAGCTTTTGGTCAAGGGAAATTACTTTCCCTTTGGTACACTGGATGGACAAAGAAGACCTGGGTGCCATGTGAGGAGACTGTTGTGTTGGTTTTTTTTTCCCTTTCAGTTCTTTGTATTAATTACATTAATGCTTTAAATGGAGGTATGATTTGTTTTCTGGGCTCTGTTCTGAGAATGGTTGTGGTATCAGTATTCCAGTGAAAGGGAAACTAATTACCTGTTTCCTGGAAGACCAGAAATCACCCTGTTCCGTAGAAAGACGAGATACTGTCACTGCCTGAATCTTGGTGTAAAGAATTAGGGTAAGGTCCAGACAGCCAACACCAAAGCTTTCTGTGCTGCTCTAAAGCCTCCAAAATGGGGTTGAGTTATAATTCTTTGACATTGGAGTAAGGCAAAACAGCAGCGGGCAGAAAGTACAGTTCATTTAAGTGTAGTTTCATGATGTTTTGAAGCAGTTATGCTGATCCTGAAGTCATGTTCCTTCAGTGTTTAAATGTCTTTATAACATTGGCAGATCTAATTCTGCTCACTTGTACCTTACGCTTTGCCCCAAAGTTTGCTTTTGCACCCTTTCAGTCAAGGGGAGTGATTTGGACTGGAGCGGAACCAAGAAAAAGTCCTTTTTGTTTCTGTCATAGTAAATAACTTGTATTCCTCAAAACATCAGCTTGTTGCACCTTCTCCAGACAAATCACGTAGCTGCACATAAAAGCAGAGGAGCTCAGTCTGCCCAGAGGTTAGTTCTCACTAAGGAAGGTGGTTTCATTTGATAAATATTTCAGTATGTGTTTTCCCCAGTGTAACAGGACAAATTCATTCCTAGGTGGGGAAGTATTTCTAAAAGTGTGATGGTAATGGAGTGTAGAATTGTCCTTTGCTGAACAGAGCCGGTGGTCCAGAGAGTCTGCTGTCAATTTTCTGCTGGCGGATGGTCTGGGTGATTTAGGAAGTAGCATAATGCTTATGCATGAACTTGTGCTTGTATTGTGCCTGATACTATGATTGCTTCAATTAAGATCTGTTGACAGACCTTCGGTTGCTTGGGGTGATGCTGTGCAGTTTCCCTATTTTGTGAAGCTACATTAACAGAAAATTGATATTAAAGTGAAGAATGATGCCCCAATATTTTTGTTGATCTATTAAACATCACAGGCATTTAGTGTTCTGTACGAAAATGATCTCATACTGTCCCTGTTGCACAGAGGATCTGCATTCGCTTTAAATAAGACAGTCAAGATTTGTCACCAACAGCTATTCTTACAGCCTTCTTTCCTTGGGCTGAGTTCTGTTACGTGTTTTGAGAAACAGATCCCATGGAAAATGCTGCATCTTCTTTTCCTTTTAGCTAGAAACTTCGTCTCATAGGAGAGAAGTCAGGACCTCTGTATGTGCAGGATTCTTCCCTGAGGTCACTGGATGCAGGCAGGACTTTCCAGTTCTTCAGGGCTTATTCTATATCAATCACCAAATGGCATCTCCGCAGATCTGGGCTGAACTGAGTGGTAAGTAGAGGCAGTAGGCTGTGCTTGAGAGCCTGACCGAGGTCCCACTGGTGCAAATGGCCGGAAACAGATGAACCTGGGGGCATGCAGCAATTTAGCTGCTCCCCATCAGAAAATGAGGTAATCCCACAGTGTGAAACACCCGCAGCCCCTGCAGCACAGCCTTCTCTGCCCCATAGATCTGACCCTGATAAAAGTAATTCTGTTGCCCTCCGTGGAAGCTCGCTCAAAGCCTGTAAAAAGCTCTGGTGTTTTGTTTGTAGCAAACCAAAATTCTTCTCTATAGCTAACATTTTTCCTGCTAGGGTGATAATTCTTTGACCTTTACCACTTGTGTGCATGTGCACGTTAGCCTGGCAGCGAGCTGAGTTTTGACATAGTCTGTTGCTTTTATGCCTCACATTGCTTCATAAATCATTAGAAATATGACAGAGTTCTCCACCGGTATTTTTCTTGTCAATATTCATTCTTTATTGGTTGGCTTCAGTTGCATGATATTTACACTGGTGTGAACATCCATTAGTGCTCGTTTTCCAGCTGATGATACTCAAAGGCGATGTAAGGTGGGCCCAGCAGCACCTGCCCAACCTCAGTTTGGGCCAGGATTTCTCACTGAAATCCTGATCATCTCAAGTGCTGAGATGATATTCTCACTAGTATCAAGAGTTGTGGACCTGCTGCTGAATGTGCTGTGATTGACACAGCTGTAGTCTGCTTGCTAAAACTGTTTGAAAGGTATTCTGGCTTCGTGGGGTCTTTTGCAATGCGACAGGTCTTCAAAGATTTTTTTTTTTCTCTGGTGTTTTGTTTTTTTGTGGTTTGTTTTTGAGATTTTTGTGTGTGCTTTTCTTTAGATAGGGCTTCCCTTCCTCTGTTGTTGGGTTCCTTGGCAAAACCATTTGCTCATGACCCTCTTTCCAAATGGAAAGGAGGAGGCAGTGTCACCACAAAGGTGGGTGACCTTAAAACAACGTGCAAAAGGACCCCACACTGAGAAACCCGTAGGCACTGTAACCACAACAGCCCCAAAGGAACCTCACAGCTGCTTACTGAGCTGCCGCAGGAGTGCAGTAGAGCCATCTGCAGCTGCCACACAATGAAATTTCTAGTTTAATATCTGGACTGTGTGGTTATAATAGAAAATATTGCAGTAAATGGTAGCAGATTATTTTCTTTGTTTTTGTAATAACTGAGCATCGTCATGCATGTACTGTTGTGGTTGACAAAGAACTTGAATTCTAAGCCTCTATTTTAAGATGCTTATGACTACTCCAAAATAGCTGTCCTTTAGCTGAAAGTCTTCCTTTCTATTCTCAGCAGAGATGTGGGTTTACTTGGAAAGTTTCAAATTCTATTTGATTGTTTTTTTTATATTTTTGTGGATTTAAACAAAAACCCCTTCATGTCACCAATGAAGAACGGTACCAGATTTATTTATTGCATTGCTTGCCAAAGTATGGGCGCATTTCTGTCAAATATAAACTTATGAGATAGAGGAATCTATGTTATTGCTAATTCTAACATTGGAAAATGTATTTCAGACTCCACTGAAGTGAGATACATACATTTTCCCGTTCCTTTTTATTGACCTTTGATTTATAAGCCTCAGATTGTTCTTGGGTTTTGTTACCTTGAAGTTTTCATTCTATGTTCTTGAGTGCTAGAACCTTAAATGTCTTTATATTTTTGTTTGATGCCTACCTGCATTCAGCAGTGGGATGCTTTTCCTGATTTGGAAGATAATAAATTGGAAATTGCCTGATCAAGTTTTAATTTCCACCTAATCTTGAAAAATTACACATAAGTGTTTTAAAGACCTTAAAAGACTTTTTTTTTTAATCGGCATATGGTTCTTAATATAAATTGTGTTTGGTTATTTTCTTTTTGTCTTGCTGCTGCCCTTCAGTTTAAAGCACATGTTCTTGCCTCATGGCTGTAATTTGATTCGGTATTTTTATCTTAGAAATATCATAAACAGCTTCCTAGAATTTCCGAACACTTTGTCTTAGACTTGATACCCTTGACATAATATCTCTAGGGGGTTCTTGTGAAGTATGAGGCCCAGATTTAGCCTTAATCCACTACTAAATAAACAGAAATCTTCCCTTGATAAAAACAAGCCCTAGGAGTGATGCTCGTAGCAGAGTACTAAGTTTTCTGATAATTAGGGGTACTAACAGGTCTTCCAGGCACAAAGTCCTTGAGCTTCATAAACACATTGGGATATAAATATTTGCTTTGTAAATGAGTTAACTGAAGGTCTTGGCAAGGGTGGTGCAGCCCTGGGGAGGATCTGGGTACCACTGCCTGCTGTTGGGGTGCAGACCGGGCAGCTGCTCGCCAGCCGTGCACACAGCCTGCTCCGCACAGCCCTGAGCAGCCCCTCGCGCTGCCCAGCTCTCTTGCTGGTTACCATGACATTTGATCACCTAGAAATAGGCTCCAGGAAGTCTGGGTCTTGTTCTGCTGCTCTCAGAGCTGGGATTTGCTCTGTTTTGCTTGTGTGGGTTTGAGGAGGAGGGAGGCCGATCGCACCCTGATGCTAATTCCCTTCACCTGTCCTTGTTCCTTTCCAGATGAAAGAACCCAGCTACTGAATTTAGGCAGATTTGTACCGCAGATCATTTAATTTCCTCCTCACAATTTTGCATTTGTTCTCTTGGCAGCTAATTTATAATGTATTGAAATTTTCCTTTCCGTTGTACATCTCCATGGGTTAGCAGACTGCCGTTCCGACCCACACAGCAGTAGCTGGACTGTAGCATGTCTATCCACCGCACTGCGGGACCATCTCGGGGTGTCCACGATCACTCATTCACAGGAGTGCTGCTTCTGAAGTACTCTGGCTGTGATTAATTTGTCTGCTTCTCCACAGCCCTAGCAAATTAATAATGCTTATAGAGGCTAACATTGCTCAGACATCTGTGTGTTGTACAGCTGTTCTTACAGGGGCTGAGTAACAGAATTAAAGGATATATGTGGGACAACAAAAAAGGTCTCGCAAACCTGGCAAAATATTCTTATAGAAAAATGCATTCAGTGCCTAAAATGCTTCTTTTTCTAGGATTTCAGCCTCATAATATTTTTTTTCAAAGCGGTGATGATTTCATCACTTCCCCACAGTGGATGGGCTTTCAAATGCATCAATACCTCTTGATGTTTATTTGCAGCTAGAGAAGTGGAAGTTGGAAGTAGGCATGTGGTGTGGATGCTATGTATTTTTATTACTGACATTTCTTTTATTTTTCCATCAAGATAACTGGATCAAGAAGAATAAAAAAAAATCAGGCTGCTCTTCATATTAATTCTAAGTCCCAAAAATAAGATTTCAATTCTGTGATTTAAGAAATGTGCACAATGAACTTAATCTTTGTGTGGACCTCTTGCTGCCATTTCTCTATTTTGCAGCCACTGTCTTCTAAATACTCTATCAGAGAAACTCGACCTACAAAAAGATAAGAAGAGCAGGTAATGTTTATAAGTAAGCAGCCCTATTTCAGTCTTCCTTACCATGTCATAGATCAGGAAGGGCAGCTCCTGCTAATCTTTAGTACAATCTCCAGGCACCTGAGAAAATGGAAATAATTTTTTTAACTTCTTAGTAGGTCATGAGCAGGAGTGTTAATCACAGTGCCTTGGCCTGATTCCAGTTTGGAAATTATGTTCTGCTGAGCAAATGCACCCTGTCGCATGCTCAGTGATTCATTTTTTGTTTTAAATGATGTGGAGTTGTTGAGCAAAGTTTAAGAACTGGGGCTTCCCAACCACCAGAAATGTTTTAATTGTGGGTGAGGTCAACCAACACCAACTTCTCCTCCTTGTCTGTCAGCTTAGTTTACAAAAGTAGTTTAAAAAGAAAAGTGCAGTGCCCCACCTAAAGGGACACTCAGCCACTGAGTTGCAGGGAACAATTTTAAAAGTATGTGTCTGTTGGGGAAGACTGAAGCCTCTGATAACTGATCAGATATTGGTGAGCTCTTGTCAACTGTGCATGTATTAAAAGTTTTCATAAAATTTCTATCTCCATGGTGGGAGCACTTAAGTGTGGGAATGTTGGAGAAACCAGGGTGGTAGGAGCTTCTGTACAGGGTAGGCACAGTAGGATGGGAAAAGTGAAGCTTCTGCAACTGGTGGTTCTGAACTTATCCAAGGCTTCTGGTTTTACTACCTCTGAAGAGTTGAAGCAAAGACAGCTGTAGTGAGGAAATGTTTAAAAAACACTTTGCAGGGATAGAGCCTTATATCAAAAGAAGACAGGGGGTTTTGTGATTTGTTTGGGTTTTTTTTGGTTTGGGTTTTTTTTTTTTCACAACAGAAGTGTTTTGCTGCATATTGCTATTATTGCTCAAATGACAGTGGCTCTTAAGATATCTAAATGTGGGTTCCAGTAAGTCTTGGGCAATGAGAGCGCTCGATAACAAGAGAGGAAAAAAATATGCTTAATATGATCTGTTGAACCGGAGCATTTTAATCAGAGCTGAGCTCCGAAGTAACCAGGTGTTATTTTGCTCCTGGCAGCAATTGAAACTTCACAGGCTTTTCATGACATCACGTCTTTTCCATGTCTTAACCAGTGACTCATCTTGCTTGCCTGTTTGTTCCTATTTCTAGCTGCCAGCAGGAACAGTAAGCTCCATGTTAGCATCCTCTTATTAATGGCCCATACTGGTCTGTCCAAGGTCACTCTCTTCACTCACCCTTGTGCTTCTTGTTGGGTTGGTTTTTTTTCACCTTCCTCTTTCTCAAGGTGACTTTTGTTTAGCTGATTCTAGGCAAATTCCACTCAAAAGTCTACTTTTGCAAAGGAAATGTGTGTGTGTTAGTGTAACATCCAGGATCTCCAGCTGCAGAGCAGAGCCCTTCTGTGATGAGCACCGGCAAACACACGGCGAAGGAGGTCTCAGCCCCAGCGTGTGCGGTCTGAAATACACGTGCTGGCATGAGACCAGTGGCACAGGAACGTGGCAGCCACCTTGCCACAGGCATCAATAATATTGACGAAAACAACTACAGAATAGCAGGATGTCATGAGAAATTTAGCACTTCATGATGCACCAATCCAGAAAGGTAAGGCAGTGCTGTTTGCTTCCCCAGCTTTGAGCAGCTCACCAGGTCCAGTGCGGAAGGCAGAAAAGGGCAGCAGCGGAGACAGCTGCGTGAACAGTTCGAGGTCTGCCTGGAGGTGGGGGAAGAGCGGGGAGGGGATGGAGGTTATGGGTGGAAGGATGGCACTCTCGTTGTTCACAGCACAGGCATCAGCAGAGCTCCATGCAAGCAGGAATGTTTCCTCACCCATGCAGAAGGGAGAGTAAACAGGTCTTGGACATAAAGGGGTTGAGTATTACTGAGCACCAGCAGGACAAACAGCCCTCTGCCTTCAGGGTGTGCCTTTCTTTCTTGCTTATTCAGGTTATCTGTTGTGTAGAGAACAGGAGCTGAGATGGGTGTTTTTGCTGAGAACTGAGCTGTGTTTGCAGGGAGTCAGATGTTTCCTGACACTTTGATGTCTAACAACTTGCTGCCCCTGTAACCACGGGGCCATGAAGTTGCCTATCCTGTCTCCAAGGCTGGCCAAGCTCCAAACAAGGTGCAAAAAGCTGTGGCGTGGGTATCCCAATGTGACGTGGAACAGCAGGGAAGAATAGGTCTCTTTTCTTCATCTCAGCCATGAAGCCCCAGGATTGTAGTTGGTGCTGGCTATTGGGGTTGATGTAGCCTCTGTTCTGACTCTGAGCAGCCTAAGCAAGGACGATGCTAAGTACATGCATCTGGTAATTGTTGCCAACCAGCTGAACAGCAGGTGACTCTTATCCTTTGTTCTTTAAAAAAAAATAAAAATCAAACCATAGTTCTTTAAAAAATCAAAAGGTTTATTTCCTTAGAGGCTGTTTGTCACACAGACTGCTAGAACAGTCACGGTGCTGAGGGGATGGAATGTGGTACAGATGAGAAGTTTTGGTTAAATTTTATTTTGAACAAAGAACTTGTTGCTGGAAATCTTCACTAGCAGATCGATGGTTCAGAATCGGGAATTCTGATTTCTCAGACCTGCAGCAAAGAGCATCTGTCCTTATTTAAAAACTCAACATGTTTTCTGTGTAAGTACCTTGCCATTTCTGCTGAGACAGCCGAGTAAATTTAAAAGCTGGTTGTGCTCCTGTGGTGAATGTTTAGGTGATGGATCTTGTGAGTAGAGGGCATCTGCACATAATGCAAATGCATGTAAGTTTTTTTCTCCTCTGATAAACACTGAATTTTGATTGCTCATTAATGCGGAAACTTTCAAATTTTTGTTTCAAGCTACCAACTAATGGTCTTATGGGAGTTTTGAATTGTTTGTATCAAGGACAGGTGCATATGTAAGCTACAAAAGAACAGAATTTTTAGTGTAAATATACCTCCCAGAGACCCTTCCGTGCTTGGTTACTACCAAGCTTTCTGATTCCTCATCAGGGACAGCCAAACAGGCTTCTGGATGCTGAAGGCTATTCTTCCTAGGCATTTGGCTAGACTGTTAATTAGAGCTCCACCGGGTTTCTGCTGATCCCTGCCTGTGCCTCATCTACTTGCCTTCTAATGAGCTTGTGGTCTATCTGGAAATCTTGCAGACAACTTGGGGCGGAGGGAAAGCAATCTGTGTCAGTCATTTTCTCCTTCATTAGATAAATGTCTTCTACATAAAAACCTGAAATGCCTAATTATCTAAGGTTTGTGGTGTTTTAAACTGATCTAAGGGCAGCTGCTGTAAATGCTGAAGAAACTGAGCTCTGATTTTGCAGTTTATTTATGTTGAAGTATCTGGGGGAGGTTGGTCACTGAAGCTGGCATCAAACATGGTGTGAGTCAAGAAAATTAAGCCAGTTTATAGTTAAGAAGCTAACACAACCTGAGGAAAAAAAATCTCACTTCAGGGTGATACTACAAAGATTCAAATGGATTTAGAGAACTGCAACTAAAACCCTTTAAGGGGAGATGACATGCTCTGTACCTGTACGGTGAAACAGAGCGAGGGCTCCAGCAGTGACTCACATGGAGATGAATCACGGCTCTGCATCGTACCACATGGCTACCAGGGCAAGGTTATGAATAAACTTCACATACCATGAAATATAGGATGCCTTTCCCCGCCACACACTCCCTCTGATAAGCTGAGAAGGCAGGCACCTAAGTATATACTAATGAATATGCAAATTACCTTCCTAATGAGGTAAGTGCATCGTCCACCAGAGAACATGGTGGACTAAGCAAATGCAGTAGCCCTTTGGGGTTCTGTACCTCCTGCAGCCACCTCCCTGCCTCTTGCTGATGTATTGGAGCCTGCCCCCATGCACAGGGGGTTCGCAGGCAGAATACTGAAACCAACAAACCAGAATTATTAAAATTCAGCGCTTTCAGGCAATAGCACAGTTTGCCTTTAGCACAGATGAACTCTGTGGGCTGAGTTCAGTTCCTCACTGAGCCGAGGCACTGCGATGTACCAGGGAAGCCGCTCTCGGGGTCCCATGGTGCTGCTTCCCAGGACAGCCTGGATGTACATCCTCAGAGCTAAGTCCTTGCTCCGAGCCATTGTGAAATTTATTTCTGAATTATTCTGAGTGTAGCTAGACAATGTATCTTGCAGTTGCTTACTGCCTGGTTAAAGCCTCATGCCCTAAGCCAAAATATACTCTAGTCTGGGAGACAGAAGAACCTCTGAATACAGGTATAAAACAATAACCCTGTGAGCATGAGAACTGAAGAAGCTTGACTTCCTATGGATTTGTTTCTTTTTGTTCGCTGCAGGATCTGAGAAGTTACTAATACTGATTTAGATCTTTCTCCTAATGAGGCATGAAGAAAGCCTCTCTCCTTTGGATCCTTTGGTGCTGGAAAAAGATAAGCATTGCACTTAAGCTTTTTTTCCCCACCTAGGGTGGGCTTAAGGTCTCTCTTCTTCGCCTTACCAACTATTTTTGTGACATTTGTAAGAACCTTTGAAAGTGTTTACCCTCAGTCAAATTTGATCAGAAGTTAATAAGCCTCATGTAGTTAGGAAATCAGGCTAAAGCAGAGCAACTATCACGTCTCTCTGAATAAAGAGAACAATACTATTGCTGCTGAGACCTCCCCCCCTTGGAGAAGTATTGTTAGGATCTAGTTGGCATGGCTGGCTTAGCTGTTCAGCAGCTAAGTGAGGATGTGGTGTGAGTGAATATGAGAGTGTTCTGTGATGGATTTATCAACGGCAGGAGAAGAAATGGTCACTCAGGCTGCAAGGTGTAGTTCACCTCATTCTGGTACTTGTCAGGAGGGAACAGGACTATTTCTCAGCCATTGTGCAATGCCTTGCCATGATCAGCCAATGGACTACTCTTTCGTGAAACATACGTGCAAGTTTCAAGAAAAAATCCCTTCTTTTTCCAGAGGATTGGTGGAGAAACAGAAGATACCTGCTGCATAATCTCTCCACTGGGAAATTCGCAGTGTGTTACAGCTGTGGATGGTCTCACGGTAGTGCAATAGGCAGAGCCTTTAATTGAACCAAAGGGAGCTTATTTACATGTGCTTTCCTCCTACTGAGAGCCTCTGTGATATTCTAGAGCAGAACAACAGGCGATCATTGATGTTTTCCCCTTTCACAGACTGGCTAGCGTGTGTTCTGGGAAGGGCCAGCACTGTCTCTTGCATGCAGCAAGAACAAAGCTGCATGTATGGGAACGATGGACAGGAGGATTTTAAAGCTGAGTAGTTTCACACCTACTGCACCTTCTATGTTTTCTGGGGTTGTGGTGATGTGCTGTGTCTGATCAGAAAGTGGCTTCATGCCACTTTATGCAAGAGTGGCTTCATGTGAGAGTACTCTGAATGGATTTATTTTACTCTTCCAACTAGTTATATGATTGATAAGTCTTTCAGGTCCCTTTTCTCCAGAGAAGAGAAACTTTAATCACATTTTAAACCAGTGGTAGTAAATGCTTGCTTAAGTGTGGGTTCTGGAGGACCAAAGGACCCTTTACTTAAGAACTGCTGACCCATAAGAGTAACTAGCAGTCAACACTTTATGCTTTGAAGGTAAGGCCTTTTGCCTCCCTGCAGCTGTTTCACAGAGTTGCTGTTTGCCAGAAGATGCATGAAATGAGTTTGTTCAAATGATAGATTCTCCTGAATGAGAGATACGTTAAGCACACGACTTCTCTCCTTGCTTCAGAAGGCAGGTCCAGAGGGAATGGGTTGGCTGCAGGACTACTGATCTGATGTAGAAATATTCCTCAGTTTAAGAGCAGGCACCTAAAATGTGAGGAATAAATGTTGTTAGCATGCAACGGATGGTAGCTGACATGTTTTCCAGCTGTCACAAGCCTTTTGAAATTCTTCTGTTGTATATGCCAAAGTTTCACCTTTGTGCTGCCAGGCTGAATGCAGAATGACAGCTGCAGGAAGAAGTATTCTACAGCACTCTATAGGTAAAGAGAACTAAGCTGAACCAACAGAGGAGGATTAGTAAATCTTGAATTAGTATGTGTACCTCAGACATCATGATTAGGATATTTCACATTAAATTAACTTTGTAGAACAATTTTCATTGCATCAAGCCTTTAATTGTTGTCTCTAACCTCAGGTAAGAACCAAGTCACTGGCAGCATCTATCTCAAGGACATTTTCCTGACCCTGATGCTAAATTGCAACACATAAATGTCTTTGCTTGGTACAGTCCTGGACTGTTTTCTATTGCCTTTGCTTTGAAGTGTCAGCTTTCTGTGAACCCTGCTAACATTTTATTATTGCATTAAAGCTGAGGCAGAGAAGAGCAATTAAAGGGTTGACATCTTTGGTATTTTTTTAATAGTACGTGTCAAACTGCATTTAACAAATCATAGTTGATGCAAAAGCCCAATTAAAGCTAAAATGTAAGTAGAGTCTATTTCAGTTGGGAGCAAATGAGAATTTTAAAATGTATAATAACAAAAAGTGGTTGCCTTATTTTAGATATAGGACATAAGTGCAACTCCTGTTTTTGAGAATTGAAGTCTTAAAGCCTAAATATTCCTTTCTGCTCCAGGATACAGCTGGACAAGAAAGATACAGGACCATCACTACAGCCTACTACCGAGGAGCCATGGGCTTCATCCTCATGTATGATATCACCAGCGAAGACTCCTTCAATGCAGTGCAGGACTGGTATGAAATACTGTTGTTGTTGGGTTTTCGGACAATTCTCACCATTTTTTTGTTGTGAACATTAGACATCCCACCCTCCACAGTGCTTTGCATCACGATATTCTTTCCTCTTCATCCGAACTCTGGGATAAATGACTTGTTTCTTAAACTCTCCTTGGAAAAAGTTCTACAGCTTTGCTTTAATAATAAGTTGTAATTCAAATGTAGTAGCATACTATAGCAGTTGCTGCTTTTAGAAATTCTAATTTATTGTAAAGAAATTAATTCTTTAATGCATTATTTGGGCTTATGAGGTTTCTAGCTATTCTGCTTAAACAATCCAGTTTAACGGTGGTTGCTCAAGTCAAATCTCATTTAAAATCTAATAAGGCTAAATCTTTCCAAATTGCCTTAAAAAGTGGTGGGTTTTTGCCTTTTTTTTTTTTTTGAACCAACAAGTATAGAAACATGGAACAGTATTCACTTTGCCTAACTTGAGATAATTAAAAATCTAACTTTATCCATTTAAAACTTGTGGAGTTAAAATTAGTTGTGGTTATAATAAGAGGAGGAAGAGCAACGTCTAGGACAGAAAGCAAGCATACCTTTGGGAGGGTTCTGTCTGTTACCACTGACACCAGAAAGCACCTGAAAAACTCTGTAGGGCAGTACTCAGTGTGGGATAATGGGATGGGGGAGAAGGAACTACCTGTTAAATGGTATGGGTGGCATCCTCTCAAAGGGACACCAGACTTTGTGTAGGAGATAGAAGGCATGGGGAGGCAGGGGAAGGGCCGTGTCTGTCCTCAGAACTAGTACCTCAGTAGCTCCCCTCAAATGTCTTGCAATCATTTCTGTTTGTTACCCTGTTGCTGTATGCTGCAGATAGTTATGGTCAGCATGCAAGGAAAGGCAGTCTCCACCTTCACCCCATCTGCAGTATTGCAACACCACACTGCAGAAGGTGAACTGCAGCACCTTCCCTGAGCTGTCCTTCAGCAGCTAATGATAGCGGAATAAATTATTTCCTTGCTAGAAACACAAACCCAAAGGCTTTGCCAAAACCAGGTTCCTCCAGGTTGCACACCCTCCACCAAGCTGAGATGAGGCTTTTTCTCCAAGTGTCTGCACAGGGATTTTTTCCATAGGAGGCATGTGAGCTAGGGCAATATCTTTCACTAAACTATCATAGAAACTGTAGAGCTATAAATACCTTCAGCTTTGTTCCCTGTTGAAAGAAGGTATATCTGACCGGTTCATCTGTCTGCCTGCTGGTTCCTCTCTTAAGATGTTTCACTTATCAGTCTTAACTTAGCCAAAAAATACCAACCTCAATCTGTGAGCTGAGATACTATTTTAAAGTTTACACAGGTGAAGTTTAACCTGCCGCTTTGTATAGGAGATGGTCTAACATCGGCTCCATCAAAGGTAATGATTCAAGAGTGCAAGAATTAGGAAGGTTGGCTTTGATTTAGCGTCTCCCTGTGCCACAGGGGTGCCCGAACATCTTTGCTAAAAGTACCTTGTCACCCAGAGGACAGAGGTGTTGTTTTTTAAGCTGTATGTCAGGAGTCTTTCCAATCATCAGTTTGAAGATTCTGAGCCCACCCTCAATGGATACAACTGTGGAATCGGGCTGTGGTAGCCCATTCCACCATCTTAAGAGACAAAGGAATCTAAAACCTTGTATTTTGAGATCTACAGGCTACTACAGATGAATCTGCAAAAGAATAAATGTTTTTCTTAGTAAAATACTTGGAGGTTGTTGACATGCCTTTATCTCCAGAGGAAAGTCTCCATTTAAATACTGACTTTGAAGTCTGAAGTGAATCAGTAATATATATGTAATATATTCCCTTCCTTCAATTCTTCAACAGGTGGGATTCTCAAAATTTTCATTAAGATATTTGTCAGTAATTCAAATGCTGTCTATGTCTTTTTGTGGTTTTCAGCCAACAGGCAACCCTTTGAAATATCACCGATTTCATTAAAAAGCCCTCCTTCTAAGACTGCCTTTAAGTAGGCGAGACACGCAAACCCCCTGCCTATCTTTCGCACGCTCTGCTCAGAAGATGTGGAAAAAGTGCATCTTCTTGCCCAGCACAGAGCATAGTCGTGCTCTCAGGAAGATGTCAGACATGCCTGAAATTCTCCCTCTCCTCTCTACCCTTGCTGCATGCTGGCAACTCAGCACCCCTGGGAAGAGGCTCCCTCCTGCCTGTGGTAAGGAGTAGCTGGGGTCTGCCCATGCTCTCCTAGCATACCTGCTAGCTTTCCTGGGGAGCCTCTTCTGAGACTTGCTCCTGTTCTGGTTCATGGCCTTCCCAGAAAACTGAGTTTTCCCTCACCACAGCACCATCTGCCATATAGGAAGGCTATTGGCAACACTCAACCATATGGAGATTCAGAAAAATAGTTGGTGAACTTGGAGGTAAACTTTTATGCGGTTTTGCCCCTTGCCTAGCATAACACAGCCCCAATCCATGTCTGCAGCTTTTAAGTGCTAAAGGCACAAAGCAAGCAATAAAGTGAAGCCAATTCACTGCCCTAAATCAATCAGAAGAAGGTTTTCTCCGCCAACACAAAAAGGGACTGTTCTGAAAAAGAAATCCTTGTTTTAATATAGATTGATTCCTTAGCAACACCCAATCCTGTCAAATCTATTCTGTTGATGGGGTTCAGTCCTGCTTCAATCCTGTTCATACACTAAATAAATGAGAAGAAAAACATTTAGTCTGATCTAAAAGCTAATGCTTAACGTTTCTAACATTTTCATGATTCTTGCTTTTGCTTCCTGATTTGCATCTGTATTTCTAGTCGGCATACATCAGTAGAGATGTTTTACTAACAGTTAAAACTGATGGAGAACATATAGAGTATACTATACAGGACGACTGCTAGCAAAGCAAAATTTTCCTACTTTCATCACGTTGGAGTTTTTTTAACAGTTGGAGAAAAATGCATTGAAGTTCATGCTAAATATGGGTATACAAATGCAAGACGATATACTGGCAGCAATCATAAATGATGTCAAGAAGGGATAAGCCTTCAGCTCTGGTTGTTCTGGTCTTCAGCTGTCTTCAATCTACTCCAAACTTCTCATATTTTTCTGTATCTGTGCAAAATATTCTGTTTTGCCTGCTCTGCTGAGGCAAAAGAGTAAAATTCTTGTGAACCTGTATTTTGGACATGAGGTAGTACAGCAGAGTGCTGGTAATCCACACTCACTAGTAGGAAACCTGCCACCAGTAGTAAANTGAAAGAAGGTATATCTGACCGGTTCATCTGTCTGCCTGCTGGTTCCTCTCTTAAGATGTTTCACTTATCAGTCTTAACTTAGCCAAAAAATACCAACCTCAATCTGTGAGCTAAGATACTATTTTAGAGTTTACGCGGGTGAAGTTTAACCTGCAGCTTTGTATAGGAGGTGGTCTAACGTCAGTTCCTTCAAAGGTAATGATGCAAGAGTGCAAGAATTAGGAAGGTTGGCTTTGATTTAGCATCTCCCTGTGCCACAGGGGCTGCCCGAACATCTTTGCTAAAAGTACCATGTCACCCAGAGGACAGAGGTGTTGTTTTTTAAGCTGTATGTCAGGAGTCTTTCCAATCATCAGTTTGAAGTTTCTGAGCCCAAGTGATGCCGTGGAGCAAATAAAATCGGGCTGTGGTAGCCCATTTCCATCCTTTCAGAAGCTTGTGCACAAAGCCAGCATCGCTGTGCCAGCAGAGTCCTCTAGTGGTGATGCAGCCAAGAGGTGGTTTTTTCCCAGTCTCCACGCCTCTTTGTGAAGCTCTGACTTCCCCTCTAAAACTGCCTCTAGTGTGTGTATGGTGCAATTTACCTCTCACCTCCAGCTCATGGGCATGCGACGGTATTAAAAGCCTCCTGCCCTGGCCTCGCCTGGGGAAATGAGAATATTTCTTCCAGTCTGCCATATGATTTCTTCCTTGGGTGATCTTTTTACCCCACTCTTCTTATGGGTGGATTTCCTGAAGAGGATTCTAGTTTGTTCTGTGTCACTCCAGAAATACGTCTCCTAAACTGCGTAAAGGCACTCTTTCTCCTGAATGAGGAGGATCGTGGCTGTGTATCAGGTATTTAGAAGAGCTCTTGAGGTAGTAAATAAATATGAGGTACAGGCTTTCCTTCGTTTACATGAATCACTCTAATTAATTATAATTCTCTTAAAGCAGCTGAGAAAGAGTAAGGTACACAATTTAAATGCATTTGGGAATATCTAGGACATGACATGCTCTCTTGTTTCTTCACGGGGAAAGGTACAGCAGATTGTAGAAGAAGCCCTAAGAGATTAAGCCTGAGTGATTTTCCTTACTGCAGTGTGGCAAGAGTACAGTCAGGTAATTTTAGAAGAAAAAGCCTAAATGGGCAAAAGCAAAGATGTATTTTACCTGATATTTGAAAATAACTAATTATTTTGTTCGAATAATAGGATGTCTTTCCCATAGGGTGAGTGAAAGGGTTAAATGAGCTTCTGTGGCTTTCAGCTCAGTTTCTAGATTTGTTTAGTAGGGTCCTTTGACAGTTATTACTTGACATTGGCTTGTTAGTTCTGTGTGTAGATAAATCAGTGGTTTATGCCTCATTTGAAACTGCACTGCAACTAGAATATACTCAGCATTTGATACTGTAAAGTAAATAGAAAATATTATGGAAACTCTGCTTTAGACAATCTAGACAATTTCATAGAAGGGAAGAAAAAATTGGTTAAATTCAACTTAGATTTAAATGGTAGCTGGGTTCACAAGACATCAGCTTTATTTCTCTTTAAGGCTGATCTCCAGATTAGGTTGTTGATATATCCATGTAACTGTGAACCTGAAACTATTTTTCTTCTAAGCATGAAGTATAAAAAGCATGCTTTATGGTTAATGAGGGGAATTCAGCACGAATAAAGCACAGCATTGTTATTGTGTCACAGAAACACAGAAATAGTGTGTCTGTTGGACTGCCCCGATGGGTGCTGAAACATCTCAATTGCACAAGCCTATTTATTTATATGTTTATTTGCCTTTCCAAAAGCTTCTGGAAATTTGCTGCCTTTCTTTTTGTATGGGGATCAGGGTTTCTTTTAGATGTTCTAAATGACGTTGGTTGGTTGTTTTTTATTCCTAATAGGTGTAAATATCGGTGTTCTCTGAGAGAGGTTTTTCACTAACTTGTACAAAACAAGGAGGATGAGTTTCTCTGGGACATCCTTCATGCTTTTTTCTTCTCTTTCGTTTTCTCAGTAATTCTGTTTCAATAGCTAAGATTTGGCAGTGTGTCCCCATACGACCCCCCCGGGGCTGAAATGAATCCAGAGAGAGGACTGGGAGTCAAAAGAGGAGCCTGGTTGTAGGTGTTTTAATTTGAACCACAAGAGACTTTCTCTCTGTTGCCTGTGGAGGGAGACTGGGGAGATTTCATCTTCCTGGGCTGTGGTTGATTTCTGAGGTCATCCCTTTCAGCCTTGAGAAACCCCAGAGTACTGCAGAAACTCATCACAGACTCACCTTAGCTCTCACAGGGCATGGAGGCACTCAGAAGTATGAAAGTGAAGGAACCAAAATTGGGATTTGAGTGTGTCTTTCCAGGAGGACACTAAGAAGAATAAGAGCTTTCAAATCCTTAATTATTTATATGGGTCTGGGCGGGTGCAGCAGGCTTTGTTTATGTTTTCCAGTGCAATCCAAACAGGCTGCTGCTGCTTAAAGACAAGTTGCAGAGTGAAATGAGCCCTTTTTCATAGGTAGCTGTGGAGTAACATGACTGCTCTCCATGGAACAGGCAAGTAAGCAGCTCAAACTAATTAAAAATTATCAGTAGATCAGAGCTTGAGGCTGCTCTTCAAAAGAGAAGGGATCAAGTGCTTTATTGTTAAGGGAGTTCAAACAAACTAAACAGAAGTAAAATCTGCGGGAACTCCGGGATCTCCTGGGAAATGGCAGGTTTGCCTGAAACTGTCGTGTCCTGTATGGAGGGGTGACAAGTAGGGATGAAGGGTGGGAAGGTGAGTTAGGGACTGGAGGAGGGGTGGAGGAGGGAAGGAGTGTATCGCTTCTGGCAGAGCAGCCTAATTACCTTTGGGAAGGAGGGACTCGTAAAAGATAGAGCTGACTTGGTGAAGATAAAATAGGTTGGGCCAGTCTGAAAAAATGGATGAAAATGGACGCTACCAAGCTGACACTGTTCTGCTGCTGGCTCTGTGACAGCTCACCGAGGATGGTGGGAAAGGACTGGTTCCACAGGATAAATAGAAAAAAAAAACAATCTTCTGCTTTGTCATAGAGAAACTATAAAGAGGACAAATGTACAGTCAGATTCCTGTGATCCACAGCTAGCTCCACTCTAGTTCCAGCACATGAGCCACAGAGAGCTTTAGAGGCTTTAAGTTCATCCCAGTGTTCCTGCTTAAGCTCCCAAACGCTTGATCCCTCTGTCATTTAAGCTAACATTTGTCCGATACTTGCCGTCTGTCATTGCTGTTTCCTGCCTTGGGTATCAGTTAATCCTGCTGGGTTCAAATATTAGCTCACAGACCCTTACCTAGATCCCATATCTCCCCAGTTTGGTAAATTTCTCTTTCCCTTTAGCAGTAGTTTCCACCTTTCTGTGCAGTTTTCAGCCTTCATGAACCAGTTTTCCTGTTCAAGCAAAGACGACCTGATGCTTCTGTCTGTTTGACTCTCCAAATGCAATTTCTTATGGTGTTACTAAAAGCTTGCAGTAAATGAGCATCTTTTTTCTGTCTGCTCTGAGTTATTGCTCTGTGTTTTACAAGAAGTTGTAAATCTAGCATTACGTGTCTCATTGTATGGCTTTCTCTATAGGGACAATGTCCTTAAGAGGTGTAATTGTCGTTCCTCTGACAGATTACAGCTGAAGGACAATAAGCTTTAGAAGAATGCTTTTTTGTCTCTAGGCTTCAAAAATTATTCAATTCAGCTTTTGGTCTGGATCTCATGATCTTTAAAAGACTTGTGAAGTCTTAAAAAGAAACTATATGGTCACACAAAGTTAAGGAGTAGTAAAATAGAATGGTGCTGTAAGTTACACAGTGTGTTTTCCTGCCTTATGTGTAAGCTTGGTCATTTGTCTTCTAACCAATATACAATCTTGAGATGTTGATGTTGTCATTAATGGTACTTTTTAAAATACTTGATATAAAATTGCATTTTGGCACAGCTGATGGAAGGTAACAATCTTTTTTTGACCTGCTGTAGGGCCACGCAAATCAAGACTTACTCCTGGGACAATGCACAGGTGATCCTGGTCGGAAACAAATGTGACATGGAGGATGAGAGAATTGTTCCCGTGGAAAAGGGGAAACATCTGGCAGATCAGCTAGGTATGTGTCAAAGCTTTTCTTTCTACTGTTTTTTCTCTGCTTCTTTATACTGTGTTCCTTTTAATTTGTATGATTAAAAGTCCTTCCAGCAGTAATACTTTAATAATGGTGTCACAACTGAGAAGCGTAATATATATTCTAGGTCCATATTTTACTTGCTTAGGGCTGAATACAACCTTCTTGTAGTGTTGCTGTATCTGTAAAGCTACTATCTGAGGACATAAGGAAGATAGTATGTCTGGAGAGAACAACTTTTATTAGCTCAGTAAAGGGAAAAGAGAAAAAGTTTTCGTAAATACAATTCTGTCGCCAGTTCTCTGAGTACCATGTAGTCATTTCCCAAATGCAAACATTGATTTTTTGTACATTTTTTTTTCAACTAAACAATGAAAAAGGAAGTTTATACATTAGAACTGTAGAGTTGAGTGAAATATATTTTTAAAATGTACCAGGCTTCTCTATCCAGGTAAGGAAATGACATTGTTATTGATGGGATACAAAAAGCAAAACAGTTCCATTGAGAGGAAGCTGGGATTGCAATGAAAGTTTCAGAATGAACAGCAAAATAAACTCATCCTAATTTCTCATGTATTTATAATTTCTCACTAATTATTAAAGCATATATGTTATGTTTAATATGGAATCAGGGCTTCTCTGTTAAGATTTAACGATACTGTCAACATCTTTTAAAGAATTTATAGTGGTAAGTAAATTCACTTAAAATGTAATTGAGTTACCAGCAGATACCCTTACAGTGGGCATAGTGTAAATATCTGCTTAGCTCGTAAGAGTAGAGATTCTTACAAGACCCAAAGGAATCACCATCATCCCCAATTTACAAAATCCTACGTTGTCTTCACTTCTTAAGTAGCAAGCAGCTGGAGGATGCACAATACATTGTTAAACTGG
Organism: Syrrhaptes paradoxus; assembly: GCA_013400615.1. NCBI lineage: Eukaryota > Metazoa > Chordata > Aves > Pterocliformes > Pteroclidae > Syrrhaptes > Syrrhaptes paradoxus. The sequence continues at coordinate 107,567 of VZTO01020718.1, forward strand.
GGGTACTGAAGTTCCAGTACACACTGTATACATTGCTGTAGTTTAAAGTGTAACCCTGATCAAATTGCCAGTTATGGTTAAATCCTAGATAATGAGTATGTATTAGTTGGGAGTTTTGTTATTTTGGACCTTTGTGATATAAACAGAAATATAATAATAATCTGTTCCAAAGAATTAAAAGCAATCAGATTATTTTTTACGTTTCACATGCAAAAAAACCAAGCACGTCGGCAAAGGCCCACGGGTGTAGAGCCTTCAAGTGTAAATCCTACCTGTGCTAAGCACAAAGAGGTCCCATTCATGACTGGAGCCTTGAGGCGCTGCCATAGTAAGCAAATACCAAACTAAAGCCTCTAATTTCCCATCATTATTATTATTGTAATAATAATTCTTGACACGTAAGACTATCAAAGCAAACAAAGACACGGTTAGTTTGCAAAATCAGTTATGGGCTCTTTTCTACACATCAGAATTTAATTTGCTTTTGAAAATACGAATGTGAATAAACTCGGTTCCTGGCTTGCAGACTCTCAAAGCCATTGTGAATGCACCTGTGCCCACATATTTTGCAAGAGTGATTACACTGTCAGGAGTTGAGTTCCACAGAGTGTTTCAGTGGAACTCCCACTCCTACTTGGACTTCTCATGTTTTTTTTTCCCCCAAAATTCATCTGTTTGCTTAAATACAAGTCTAGCATCTAGAATCTGAATCCTTTACATATGGGACGCTTCAAAACACACATGTGCCCGGAGTTACCATAGCAACTGACTCCATCAGTAGGAAACTGTTCCTCTGAAGAATCCCCAGTTCTGCCCTGACCTGTCCTTGCACTCGTCCAGCTCACCTTGCAGAAACATACCCCAGTGCAGCGCAAAACAAAAGCTAACCGTGCCTTTGGAAAGTGCTGTGCCAGTCCTCCTCTTCTGTTGCCTCCCAGCATACTAATGCGCTTTTTAAAAGGGCTGAAAAGATGTATCTGGTTTTATCAGGCAGTTTTTCTTTATATGAACTGTGCTAATGTGTACAGCATTATCTGAAATCACTTTGTGTGTTAGGTGGGAGGAATCTCTTTAATTGACTATTGACTGCTTAAACTGCTAGCTTTCATCAGAACAATTCACATAAAGGTTGTCCTTTAGCGTGTTTATCTGAATTTGTATAGTGACATTAACATAATTGAAATAATTTCCTAATCAGATTAAGAAACTGAACATGTACTAAACCCAAACAGATTCAGCCCCAGCAGAAGCTACAGCAATGCTGGACTGACAAATATCCAAGTTCAGTTCTCTGATTTCTTCTGCCTTTTATATACATTTTTAATCATCATCAAAGACAGCAAGCGGGGCAGACAGAACCCTCGTCTGATGCAGGACAGCTGTCCATATCTAGTAATGAGGCTAACATCTCCACCATCAATCACTTCACCCATTGTCCCATGATTTTTAAAGTGTTCTAATGGGGTAGATACCTACTTGTTATCTCACACATCGAGGTGACTCAGTCTACCAGCAGTGGCGGACTAATTGTTTAAGGTGACTTATCTTTCTTTCCCTTCGTTTGTGGCTGATTCAAAGAGAACTGATGCAATGCAGAATATCTCCAAAATGAAACACAACAGAATGTAGCTTATTGCAAAATAAACTCTGTGGTGCATGAGCTCTCGCTGTTGGCAATATAATAACCTGGTGAAACAGAAAAAATATCCATTGTAAGTGATGGTTGGCTTTTGAGGCCCCTGGGGTTAGAAAGATTAAGAAATGCTTCCCAATTCAGGGTGTTTCTGCTGGCTGAGGCAGGGTTCAGGCTTGTCTGTGAGCAGGCTGGTCCGTGAGTCATGCGGAGTGTCAACGGGAGGCAGCAGGAGTAGCTGTCTGTGCCATCCTGACCTTGGCATCACTCCAGCCTCGCTGAGTTGATTTTTTTTTTAATTAGACAGGGTCAGTGTTTGAGAATCCTTACTCACCGCTGCAGCTAGACTGGTTACTCTGTAGGAGCCAAACAACGTTATTTGTAATTTAGCAGTGCTGAAAGGTGTTCTACTGTGAACACCGATAGTGATCATAAAGTGGGACAATTCAACTCCCTTGTCCTGGGTTTATTCAGACCTGTATCATCCGCAGATGTGTTTACCAGGGCAACGGTAAAGTTTTATTTATGCCTTTGAATCTTACTGATGCTTGATAAATTTTTGAAGTGTTTCTGCTCAGTGTTCTGAGATTGTGGGAATCAACTGAGCTTAAGAATTGTCTAATGTCTTGTGTTCGTAAAGGTCACTTCTGAAAAAATGGTTACTATTCTGAAAACCATCTCCATGATCATCAATTTCTAGTGATTTTTTTTTTCACTTTTTCTCACAGGTTTTGACTATTTTGAAGCTAGTGCCAAAGAAAACATCAATGTAAGGCAGGTGTTTGAGCGTCTCGTGGATATAATCTGTGAAAAGATGTCGGAGAGTATAGAATCAGACCCTTCCAGGGGCACTTCTGGCAGGAGCATGCGACTCACAGACAACCCGCCCCCTTCGCAGCAGAACTGCTCGTGCTAGTGACCTTTCTCGCTGAGAAATGTCCTTCTCCTTTCCTCACTAAATTTTCTCTTTTCATTTGTGGTGGTGCGTTATCATGTAGTCCAAAGGCAGAAGTCTCTGTTGTAGCAAATTGGTATGTTTGTTTAATGTGCTGAAGTGTTAATATTATATATTTCTTCATCCAATAATTAAAAAAAAAAATCTGACTAAATATTGTAAGTGCACCTAGTGTTAATGTGAGTTACACTAGAGAAAAAGAATTGTATAATGTTGCAAATGTTATTTCTACAGAGAATGTTGCATTTTTAATTATAAATTCCTCTACTGCAGAAAAAGACTTTTTGTCAAGAACGGCAGGAAACATAAAAACCCATCAGAAGGGACCAGGACTAAAAGAAAACAGGGACAAAAATCTCTTATATAGCAAGAATACTTTTTTTTTTTTTTACATTAAAAAAAAATCTATTCTCAAGATATTTTGAGTCATTGTTGCTGTCCTCCAGATGCAGATTTTTCGTACGATGGAGCAGAAAGCAACATATTTTAATCTGACAGTTTGAGGTCCTCCAGAGAACCAAGAGCACAGGGGGCTGATTTTGTGTCAAGCCTTTGTATGGAGGAAGAGCACATGGAGGAATCAAAACTGCCAGGCAGGGGAGGAGGAGGAGAAGTCCCTGCAGCTGTACCTGCATTTCCCTGTGGCTGGTGCTGGGTAAAGAAGCAAGAGCCCTTCCAGGGGCTGCCCTTGCCTGTAGCCTTCCCCACAGTCACCAGTAATGGCTTGTCGAGTCCTGGGGTGCTGTGTTAGCACCTTGCTGTGTCCAGTGATTTGTTTTTAGAAGCCCAAGAGCTGACTGTCCTGCAGCTTTTCCCCTGTATCCTGTAGCTTTACATCTCCAGGTTTGGATCTCTTCTGATCAAGTGCTTGATGGTGGATTTGTTGCAGGACGGAGGAAAAGAGGAATTGGCAGCTGAATGCTTAGTTGGAGGCAAAACCTGACATGTAAGGCTTGGAACAGCACTGTCTTCGAAAGATAAAAATATCAGGAGCCAAAATGTGAGTGTTGGCAAATATTAGTGCCAATAATACTAAATTTTCTTTCTGCATTTTGTTGTTGATTTATTTTTTAATTTTGTTCTAGATGGGTGTGTGTGTGGGGATAATTTTTCTGGTTTCAGATTCAAAGTATAATTTAAAATAAGGAAGATAGATTGATTAATAAAACATAACTGCAAATGAAAAATGGCAAAGACCTCCTGTTAAGAGTTATTCTATGGACATATTGTTGCATCATTCTTTGAAGTTAGCCACACACAGAGGTTGTATTTCTCTGAAATATATGGAGGAACCGCTTTTGCCAATCTGTGAAATTACACTGTATGCCTTTGTGATCACACACTTGTTTGTGCAGCTCCAAACAGTGATTGCAAATTGTGTCTGTAAACGTAAATTAGGTAGATACGGACAGTTTGCTGTCTTGAGGTGAGTATTCTGAAAGGTTTTATGGCTTTACCTTCGGCCTATGAGCTCCTCTGACTGAGGAGACTTTCTGATGTCAGAAACTGGATTAAGTGTGTGCCCACCGCCCTGTAATTTGCTGGATCATGACACTAGTGAATGCTTTTGTAATTTCGTTCCGTTATGTCTCAAAGTGTAATAGTTCTAAGAAAAGAGCATAATGTTCTGGAGAAAAAATGCGACTACATGGACGTAGTTTGAGCTCGTGCTAAAGGCTTGATCCCTTTGTATGTTGCTTTCAGAAATCTTTACTGTGACGTATTTTGGGTGTGTGTGATCTAGCACTGAAAGTGCAATTTGTGCAGTGCTGGGAATGTGGTCATTGCATCTAAACCCCTGAAACTGGCAAATAAAGAGAAATGTAGTCACCGGGTGTGGCCAGAGAGCTTGTGTGAGCTGCGTTGCTAGCGGATTAGGCAATTGTGTGCACATATAAAGAAGGAATCTTTTTAATGCTTTTAAAATACATCAAACTATACTGATTTTTTTTGACAGGGTGGTGATCCTTGAGCCCAGCAATCGGGAATCACTGTGCAGATTTAAAACAGAGCAAAGAAAAGGATTATTTGGCCAATAAACGTGCAGTGCAGTGTTCTAATTGTAGCAGAAGCAGGTTTTAGGGCAACTTGTGTAACTAGCAAAAAAGAAAGAAAAACTTCCACAGCAGGGAGCGGTGACTTTGAGCTGTGCAGATACAAGAGAGTACCTGAGCGCAAATAATGATTTTTCAGCTCAGCAACTCAATAGTAAAAGAAAATGGATTCAGCAGAAATAGAATTCCAATTCTTCTTTTTTTCCTAGCATCCCTTTTCTACCACTATATAATTGTGTTCCTGTCAAGTCAGATGTAATTTTAATTTTTTTTAAAGAAGAATACATGTACATTCTAGGCCCTTCAACCTAGGATGGGCAGAATATTTTTTTTACAGCACAACCCAGCAAGGAGCTACATGGCAGCATAGTCCAAAGAACTGGAGAAGACAAATTCTGCCCTGCCCTATATTGCATGCATGGAGAAACCTAGTATTAGGTGCAGAAATCCTGCAGACTTTATTTCAAATCATCACAGGCAACTGACACATCTCTCCATTGATATATACTTCATGTATCTCATCATCTTACATTTGCATTAAAAGCTGTGCGTGAATACAGAGAAAGCCTTTTGCCTCAAGTGGCATGCAGCCGATTTCAGTATCACCAGTGAGTCAACAGTAATTGTAACTTGTGTGGACTTGGAAGAGGCAATGGCAGAACACAAGGCTTGGAAGAGGCAATGGCATCATTTGTCAGGGCAAGGGAAATAACAGACTTGCTTGCACCAAAGAAAAACGCAAAATTCTTGATGTGGTTTCTTACAGAGCCTTCCCTCTGACTGGCAGTGGCTTAGGATAGTAGTGCTGATAAAACAGTATAGTTACAAGATAAAAAAAGGGGCACTAAATGTGAAAGGAAAGAAGTGTCTGCTCTTCACAAGCTTCTCTCTGTGACTTGTACAAGCCATACAGGAGGCTCTGGGTTACACGTGGGTCTTGGCTTCCATCTTGTGGAGAAATACAGTTCTAAAATACCAGGTAGACATTCAGTCTGAAATATCTTCCTCGACAGTCTAAATTATCATCCCTGCATCTTGGGCAGCCTCTCTCATTTGTATTAGCCTTTGATCCCTTAACTTTGCTCTCATTATATTTTGCAGTCAGCATAAATTTACACACACGCACAAAATGACAGCAGTGGTGTTACAGGAACAGCAGAAAACTGCGCAGATGTGGAACAATGCAAAGGGATGTGATAAATACAAGGGCAAGCTTCCTAACAGCTCTCGAAGCGTCACAAGAAGAAGTATCTTGGCAATGTATGCCATTTGGAAATGCCAGCTTCAGACATGTAGGACAAGAGGAAAAGCAGCTTTCCTGTCGTCAAGGCTTGAAATGGCCACCTCAGCGCTGCAGTTTCATAGTGGGGAAAGTATATTGGAAAATGCCGAGACCTACTGAACTGCACAGACGAGGCCATATCAAGAATAAACACTCTTTTCTGTTAAATAGTCATGAGTACAATCTTTTAAGATATTAAGGATACCATGACGGGAAGAAAAAAAAAATTAAAAAATCACCAGCAACCAGTAAGCCTGTACTGGATCTCTCAGAAGACCAGCTGCTGGTTGAAATAAAACTGCAGACTAGTGCCCAGCTCACCCAGCTGTTGAAGAATAGCAGCTGAAAGCTGGTTTTGCTCTCAAACCAACAGTGTGGTCAAGCGTTCTGAACCCCAAGAACAGTCACATTTCTTTAAACCAATTCTGTGTGGTTGCGTTTGGCGTTTCCAGTGACCGCTGAGGGAGGCTGAGGACACGACCCCATTCCCCTGTGCCAAGCTTTGATCTCAAGTTCAGCGTGTTGGGCTTGACCCAACCATCGCTCTCGGAGCTGCTGCCGGCGATGCCCAGCGGGGAGCTGGGCTTGTGGACGGGCTCTCGGCGGTGACACTTCACCAGCTCGTTTTCCACCCGCACCAGGATGCACCCACCACACCTCCGCCAATAGCCCCACCCTGCGCTGAGGTGACTGTGTGTGACATGACATGTGTGAACGTGAGCCGGCAGTCTGCAGAGTTGGGGTTTGGCAGGGAGGTAGTCCTACAGCATGTTCTAGATAGCTTTGTGGTTCTAGATCAGGTTCTAGACAGCTTTATGTTCTGGATCTTATTCTAGATTGATTTATGATTCTGGATAGCATTCTAGATCTATTTCTAGAGCTCATGCTAGGTTGCTGTATGCTTCTAGACAGCATTCTAGAGCTCATTCTGGAAAGCGTTGTTGCTATAGATGGCATTCTAGATCTAATTTCTAGATAACTCTGCGATTGTAGATAGCATTCCAGATCGAAGTCTAGAGCCCTTTCTAGGGGGAAAAAAAAATATTCTAGATTGTGTTCTAGAGAGCATTCTAGATAATTGTGTGATTCAAGATGGAATTCTAGAGTTACCTCTAGAGTTCATTCTAGAACTTTCATGTTTCTAGGCGGCATTCTAGAGTTCACTCTAGGGCAGGTTCTGTATAACTTTGAGGTTCTGTATAGCATTCTAGACCTGATTACATGAGCTCATTTGCTTTTCGGGTTCTAGAGTGGGTTCTGGATAGCTTTATGGTTCTAGATAGGGTTCTATATCTCATACTAGAGCTCATTCTAGATCACTTTGTGATTCTAGACAACATTCTAGATAGCATTGTAGATCACCTCATGATTCTAGAGTATGTTCTAGCTCGCTTGTTGGTTCTAGATCACTTTATGGTTCCGGATCAGTTTCCAGGCTGGCTCAGGGCTCCATTGGGTTCTGAGTGGGGAGGACCTAGTTCAGGCAGCTGCTTTGGCATCTCACAAAGATTTGGAATACTTACTGATGACGAGAGCAGTCTCACTGGGGTTTTTTCCTTTCTTTTTTTTTTTTTTTTTTTTTTTTTTTTTTTTTTTTTTTTTTTTTTTTTTTTTTTTTTTTTTTTTTTTTTATTTTTTTTTTCTTT
>VZTO01020719.1:0-39761 GCA_013400615.1 Syrrhaptes paradoxus
GCTCTTCTGCCACCCCTGCTATGAGCCCTACTGTGACAGAGCACAACAATGGAAAAATGTGATGGAAACGCCTTCAGACCTGTTATCGTATATAAAAGACGCATTTTTCTCCTGTGCCCAGCCGTCTTTGGTTTTTCGTACCCTTTCTAACAAGTATGACTTTTCCGTTGACTTGTAGCTGGGTGAATTCATTTCTGAAATGCCGCTGGTCCTTACCCTGCCTGCAGTCTGGCATGAGCAAAGTCCTCAGCCGTCTGCATGTAACCGACTATGAGAAACTCCAGGACTACTCCCTATCTAACATTTTTAGGTTTAACTCATTTCTAATAGTTGAAGCATGTATTTTATTCCCCAGGTGTGGAAAACAGAGAAAACTGCAAACCACTGTTATTTAACATACAACTGAAAACAAAGCTAAAAAAAAAAAAGGTAATAGTCCATTCTTTGTAAATATTATGTGCGTGGTGGCAAAACAAATCTTCATTTTGAGATAGTTCACTTTTGTTTTCTGACTTGATATTGTTGTTTCTTTCTTGGAATAATGTGTACGTGCACATACAGATGTATACATAGGGCAGCATCTATAAACACACACATATGTGAACGTACATAAGACACAGCTTTTAAAAAGCAGTATCCTGAGGCTGTTGAAGCAGAAAGGGACGTTTTCCAACACCCCTGTGCACAGGCTGTCCTCGGGGAACAGTGCAGTCTGTACAGATATATAAAGCTGCTTTCTCATTTGGAGAACTGTTTCTGAGATTTGGAAAGTTCTTTATGAATCCATCCCATTTTGCTAGAATTCTGCTTATTTGGCATGTCTTGCTGGTTTTAATTTTTCTTTGTGAGAATTACAGTTGTTAATAGCTCTCCGAGATCTCAGGCTTTGGCGCCAGACCCGGACCGACAGCGGCTCCACCCCGAAGCCGTTGCGAGCTCTCTCTGCACCTCCTCTCCCAAATGCAAAGTGGGTTTCCCACTTGACTTGTAAAAAGCCGTTCTTAAATCTCCCTTCCAGTCAATTAAATTCATTAATTAGAAGAAGATAAAGATCAGTGAGTAAAGGCTGAGCTAATATAGGCTTAATGCATTGTTGGAGCGTGCTTTGTCAAACACACTGGTAATTGCTCCTTTAATTCATCCATTCGGCATTGCTGATTTAAATGTCTTTCTGGACGCTTTGGAGTCAGCTGTCATTTTCTGTAATGTCTGCTGGTTGCATATCAAAATGTCAGGTTATTATGCCCAATACATTATCTGTGACTTCAGTTTCCTTAAAACCTCTGATGGATATGGCAGTTCTTACAAAAAGTTCGTCCTGATCCGAGACTTATTTCCATCGTAATACGAAAGGGCAGCTCTCTCTGCCTAGGGGTTTATTTGTGTGTCACCTTTGCATAATTGCAATGTCATGGGGACTCTCACTCTCTCAGCTGCTTCCCTTTCTGGAGCATCGTTGGAGACAGTCACAGCCTTTGCAATACGAGGTCAAGTTGGGAAGTCCTTCAGATGACTTCTGCTGGCGTGTCCTATCAAGCCATTGGCTTGTCTTGCTCGTTATTTGTGTGCAAAGGAACATGAGTCACCCTCCTGCTGAGTAACCTGGTCGTCTTCAGCAGCTCCTACCACGCCAAAGACGCGGATAAATCTCAGGGGCTAGATGCGCTTGGCCATGGGAGAGGGAAATAGCAAGTTTTATGAATGATTTGAATCCTCATGAAACTTGAAAGCAAACAGAATTGCACTGGCGAGCATTGAATAATAATGATTTGGAAAGCTTTTATTCAATACATAAATTGGGGAAATATCTGCCTAATGCTTGAAGGAGAATGTAGGCGGCTGAACAAAGAATTAGCTCAAATGCCAAATCTTATCCCATCCTCGGAAAACATCCAGCAAAGGCCCAGTCCACAACAAAAGACTTCATGTAAAATGTTAAAACAATTATTTTTACAGGAGACAAAAAAAAAAGGATGAAATATTTGATAAAATGTCAATTTCTTAAAGGTCTTCAGCCAAATCGATTGTTGGAGGCTGCTGAGTTCAATGTCAGGAGCCACTGGAGAGTTGGAAAGGAAGCTTATACCTAGAGTCAATCTAAATTACTTATTTTCTCGTAAGGTTTTCATAAAAGGATTTGATTATAAACTTCCAGCGATAGGTTCCAGAAACTGTCTGTGAGTGTACATACGTGTGTGTATAGATATCTGAACAAATACAAACACTCTCCTTTTTTCTTTAGTTGTGTCCGGGGCACTCAGAGGTCCGTACACAAAGGTTTGCTGTAAACACCAACGCAGCGAGCTGGAGAATGCACAGAGGATTTAATCACTTCTCTATGCACAGGGCGGCTCCAGAACACTTTCTGTGTTCTGTGAATATTCACTATTTTCTTAGTCTCCTCTCTCCTGGTCATTAGTGAGGATCAAAACCCAAGTGCCTAAGCAGCATTCCCTTTGACAAGACAGCCAACTCTTCCAGCTGATTCTCACCAGCCGTGTCTCTGATAATTTCTGCTCTCCTCTGGGTTCTTTCTCAGCTACATTCCTGGAAGTGCAGTGATGCTCCAGCCTCTTTTATAATGGGGCTCAGGTTGTCATAGGCCTTGCTAAATATTTTAGTACTTGGAACTAATTAGTTATTGAGCAAGTGACTTTTTGACAGTGAATGTTGGTGGTCTATTCATTCTCCATTTTTTGAAAAATTTTTTTTTTTTCAAATTACCAAACAAGTCTGGACAAAACAGTCACCAATAAAGACATAGACCATGGGCTGGAGGAAAGGGAGATGAGATAGGGATCAGATGGTCCCTAAGAACTGTGATACTGGAGGAGGGGTCTACTGCTTGTAATTTTACTATTACTTGTAATTTATTTTTGTGTGATGTCAGGTTATGGACAAGGGCAAATCTCATCCAAAATGCTAAAATTTCATATGAAATCTGATTGAAAAGGTAAGAAGGGGTCACAGGCATGTCTAAAAATATGTTGTCCCATGATTGCCTTTTGTCGGACTCCACTCACCTCAGCAATTGTAATTTTTTTCTTTGAAATTTTCCATTAATTTCTAAGCTTTTTATCAGCAAACACAGGCTTTTAAAACAAAGAAAACAGCACAATAGTGTGTTGTGACTGATAGAGCTAGGAGTAGTGCAGTAAGTTTCAGAAATCCCAGGCCAGAGGAGGGGATGGCCGCACCGTGCAGAAGGACGTTCCCAGCTGGAAGAGGCAGGCGCCTCTTTGAGACACCGCGCAGTCTGATTGCCGTGGCTGCAGCTTGGGCTGGTAAGAGACCGTCCCTGTCAAGGTCACGGGTATTTTTCTCAGAGTGTCAGGCTTTGATTTATCTTCCACTGCAATATTACTTGAACCCGGCACTGTAAACAATAATTACACCCCGTCCCCTTGGCCGCTGTCACGGCACTCTATGCATATCAGCGTCTTGCAGAGTCTCCAGCAGGTTTTGATCCACCTCCTGTAGCTTTCCATAGCGCGTTTTGTCACAAAAAATGATTGTGCCTTGTTTGGGGTTTTTGTGTCTGGGAGGTGGATTACATCCAAAGTCACCCAAGCACTGAAGGCTTCACTCTACGAGTGTTTTCCTTTTCTGTTTTACCATTGCTCTTCATCTGTTTGCTATTCAGCCAGAGCATGCTTCCTCTATTGTCGCTTTTTTTTGGTGTGGGTATTAAACTGCCACTGGAAAAACAAGAACATCCGACCATCGGCGTAGAAACATTGTACTCTCTGTTCTCTCACCTGCAAACACAATAGTTGTGTTATTCTGCTTCTAATTCTCACTCTGCTGCTATTAAGGAACAATTTAAGCATTGTCACTTTATGTTCCTGCCAATGCTCATGGCATTTAAAAAACCACCCCAACAAACAGGTGCAGAACCCTGCAGGAGCCATCGTAGCTGGCTAGTGGCTTAAATAGCTGCAGGCAGCCTTCCCGTATCTCTGGGAATTTGGCTAGCAGCCTCAGAAACTGGGAGAGTCATCCTTCCGATGTACGGGGAACATTTCCCGGGGCGGTGTTACGTTTCTGCTGGATATGAGCTAATAGGGAACGTGTGGGAATGCTGGTTTTCTGATGGTTAATTTGCAGTGAACAGCAAATGGGATGCTTTCACCCTTCTTACCTATCTCAGGGATACATTTTACCAGGTAAGGCTGGTTTCTTACCTAATGGGGTCCTCTGTCCTCTGCCCCTCTTTTTCCCACCCACTGAGACATTCTCAGTTTCTTTCTTGTGATTGTCCTTGACCCCATTTCCGTGAGACTTGCCTGCTGGGAAGAGATGCTGGGACCAGGAGATGCTGAGATCAGGAGATGCTGGGACCAGCCTGGAGCTGCCTACCTGATTTTTTGGGAAGCCTGACCACATTTGCCCCTAGGTGCCATCTGCCCAAAGGAGATGGCAAAGGCTGAGTTTCTCCTGCCTTTCACAGTTTGGGAGCATTGATAGAGTCTCTTTTCTCCTTTCTGTGTAGTTCTTCTCTTGGTTGAGCCTCCCGTCCTTCGGTGGGATTTGATGTAAATGGGCCAGTGGGTTCAAAAGCAACTGGGAGGGGCAGGCTGATGGGTATTGCACAATTGCCCGCGCCTGGTTTTGTTGGCAAACGAGGTGAAAAGGATTTGACAGTCAGTTTATGTGAACACTATGAAAAAATATCAGTTTCTATGGAAAAGGGGAAAGTTAAAGCTTTTCTCCTTCGAGTCCCAGACAGCTCTTGATTTGTGTTGGAAATTCTTCTGCTTGCAGGACCTTGCTCTACCTGGGTCCACATCTGTGCACAGCAGGATTGGTGCCCGTTCCAGAGAGGCAGGTCTGTCAGGCACTAGATTTGGCTTTGATCTGAAGCCAAACCATGCTCCTCCTCCTTTTCCATTCCTTAAAACAGAGAATAATTTGGTTTATCACCTGGCCTGAAGAAGGATGCTGCTCAGAGCAATGATGTTTCTGTAGCCCTAACCCCTTCATATGGTGCTCCAGCAGCTCCGCTCCCCTGCACCCATCGGGGGTAATTGCTGCTCTTCTGGTGCAGCTACTGATACTGGATTTATAAGACGGTTTGTCTTTGGTCCCCATAATGAACTGTAAAGTGATATGTCTTTTGAAAAAGGTGTGAGGTTAGTAATTATATTTAGCCAGCGAACTGTAATTACTGGAGTGTCCGTTTGGGACCGTTCTGGCAAGCTGCTTACTTGTAAGTGATGAGAAATGTGTATCACTGGGTTGTTTGGTGGTGGGTTGGTTTTTTTTTTTTAAATAATTCCATTACAAAGAGAAGTTGTTACAGGATGAAGTTGTTATGTAGGAAAAAAATGAACGTGACAGCGGTATTGCAAGCTTGGCGATTGGTATAGATTAGAGGAAATGAAAAATGATAGGATGCAGAGTAGCAATTCAAACGTTGGACAGGTTTCATAATAAAAAAGCAGTTCATCTTGTATTGGAAGTCTCTGGTAAAATTTGTTAAAGTTCTGGAAGTCAGCCAAGCGGCATCCTTAAGAAGGAGTGAAGTATCCAATTGGTTTGACAAGCACAGCAGCGAGGCAAAAGGTGGATGCTGTAGGTCTGTAACACCTCCGCCTGCACATAACGTTTCTTTAACATGGGCACAGACAGTGCTGGATTGGGTGGAGCTGGACTGAGGTTGATGGGGACAGGGAGATGCAGACAAAGGGCTGCTGTAAGGGATGTCTGAACTCACACCGAAACTACATCGGCCAGTTTGCGTCCGTGCCCTGCCCTGGGGACCACGGCTGCGGGATCCACTGTGACTTGCCACAGCACAGGGTCTCATCACGGCTGTTCGTGGACCTTAGTGGAGCATGGAATGGTTTGGGGTGGAAGGGACCTTAAAGCCCACCCAGTGCCACCCCCTGCCATGGGCAGGGACACCTCCCACTAGCCCAGGTTGCCCAAAGCCTCATCCAGCCTGGCCTTGAACCCCTCCAGGGATGGGGCATCCCCAGCTTCGGATTAGCCCATCCAGTCCTGGTCAAATAAAACCTGATGTAATTTTGGTGGAATGTATGTGACCGGTGAATAACGCCTGATACGCTCACACGGAAAAGTTCATCTGCAGTCCATGGGTTTAAAGTACCGTTAACAGATGGCAAGTTCTTAACATACCCGCTTGCTCATGGGTCATTCATAACCACAGAGTAATTGTGGAATACGTTTCCTGGTTTGAAATATTTGCCTAGTTAGCCACTAGTGTCTGAAGTATTTCAGATTAAATCACCCAGAGGAATTAACAGTTTAATCTGAAGCAATATGAAAAATCACTGACCAGTTTTTGGTGGAGTTAGCTGGCTGGCTTTCCTGCAGTGCTACAGTAAGGGTTTCAAACAACATATAATTACTGTTGATTGAAAACATGTTTTTTTTTGTATTACACTAAGACAAAAAAAGTATGGCAGTCTAGTTGATGGAGAGCAACGTTTGGATTCGGCACAGCTGTTCCTTCTGGAATTGATGGTTACAGCACTGCGGTGATAACGGCCCCCATGGCCACATGCCCACCCAAACCGCCCGGCCACCACGGGTGTGGGTGACTCGCTTCTGGAGAGGGGATCGCTCCATGGCAGCCCCCCGTGAGAGCTAACAGAGGTCTGACAAGTTCTTCTTTTCTACCCGTGTTCTTAAAGCGTGTCCCAGTCCTTTCTTCTGCCTTTGTACCGCGTTTAGATAGATCTGATGGTTCAAAAATACCCAAAATTTCTGTCTTACAAAGGCACAAGGTGCTTAGATTTTTTTGTTCTTAGATGATTCCTTTAGAAATGTCGTTCTCACCTTCAAAGGTACGACGGATGGAAGGTGTACCTCAATTTAGGAGATAATCCTCAAAGGAGAAGAAGGGCAGACCGAAAAAAATAAACTCACTGTGAACTCAGGCAAGTCTTTGCAAAAGAAATGGCTGATTTGGTTTTGCACCGAAAATACCTTTAGACTCAGTGTTGGAACCACACAAAGGGATTGTTGGTGGATGGGCAGAGATCTGCATGATGCTGACGTTCCAGGTTTTAAAAGAAAAGTGCTGAAAATACGGTAGCCCGGGTCCTGGTAGAGGTATGGGTATGAGATACTGGAAGCAGGCTTAGAGAAAAACCAGTTGGAAAACAGGGGCTTAGATATTATTATTGGATTATTATTATTATTATTATTATTAGACAAAGAGAAGAAGAGCCCCAAAGCAGTGAGTGCAATAGGATAGCCGGATTCACCACATCTGTAAGAATTTCCTCTGTTTGTATGGGGGCTGTGCAAGCCAACAGTTCATTCCTTCAGCACTGCTCTGTGCTGTTGCAGACCCAGAATGCGGGAAACACCCGTGTGCAAGTGGGTAGCAGCTGTGTAAATCTGGTGGGATTGCTTTTGTCTCGTTTCAGGGAGAGAACATGCTCAGACCCGGCCGGAACACAGGGCAGTGATGCTAGGGACATACATTGGAAACTGATTTAAAACATAAATAATATATTATCGACTGTAAGATTACTCTCAAATTTAGATTTATTCCCTCGTCATCATTTTGCTGCCAGGGCAAGGCAGCCTCCTGGGAGTTCAGATCCCCTTGGGATCCTGGATCTGGCAGCAGCGATGAGTCGGGGTCCCTAGTGCCGTGTCCCCAACCCATTCCACCTGCATTTGGGGTGACACAAAGTTTCAAACACATCCCTTACCCTCCTTGAGGACCTCCACAGCAAAGTGACTACAAAAAGACGCTGAGCTCTGTCTCTGCCACGGTGTGTCCGCACCTCTGCAGTGAAGCAGGTGCTTCCGAGCCGGGTTTGGTGAAAACTCTCATTTTTTTTTTTATTACATTTTCCAACCAGAATAGGAAATCTGTCATTTTCTGCACCAAAAACAACGTGAAGACATTCTGTGGATGTTTTGTCTTCACAGGGAGCACGTGCTCAGCAGCTGGTGACTGGATGGTTTGCTCTGGACCACACAAGGTGTTGGTTTCTGTGTAGGATTAGGAACTTTTTTTTTAAAAAAAATAACAGATAGGGAAAAGGCATTGCGTCTGCACACACCCGTTGCTGTTTTGTTCTGTATGACGATGTTTATCGGGTTGTATTTCGGTGTTTTCCATCCTGTGGTGAGTTGCCTCATGATCTGAAACTGATGCTCCTGCCTCGCCCACATCTCCCCGTTGCCGCTGGCACTGAGGGAGGCGGTTAACTGGGCGCTGCTGCACGGCGGCAGGAGGGCACATGAGGCGGTCTGCTCTGCCACGATGAGAAAGTTGTGTCCATTGGTGCAGAGTCAAAAGTTTAAAAATAAAAAAGAGTGCACACCCTGGTTTTGAGGACAAAGGGAATTAAACCGCGGGTGTGGCTGTGCAGGATGCTCACACTGCGGTGTCTGTGCCAGCGGCTCTCAGAGGCAATATCTGGGCNTGCTGGCGCTGAGGGAGATGGTTGACTGGGCGCTGCTGCATGGCAGCAGGAGGGCACACGAGGTGTTCTGCTCTGCCACGGCGAGAAAGTTGTGTCCATCGGTGCAGAGTCAAAAGGTTAAAAATAAAAAAGAGTGCACAGCCTGGTTTTGAGGACAAAGGGATGCTCACACTGCGGTGGCTGTGCCAGTGGCTCTCAGAGGCAATAGCTGGGCAGTAGGTAATTCTGGATAATATTTTGGTTAAAGAATAATAAATTAGCCTTTGTGTCTGATCTCAGGAGTGAGGAACAGCCAATGAATGGACGGGATTGTCAGTGTAATCCTCCCGAATCAGAGCTTGGGTAGTTCCAAGCTAATGCACACAGAAAGTGTATCCCTGCTGCACTGTATTGTTCATTAGATTTTTTTTTTTTTTTGCTAATAATTGTAATTATTTATCAGAGCTATTTACGGGTGTTACGGAGAAACTTGCAAACAATCGACTAATTGCTTCAACCCGGCAGCCAGGCAGAAAGTGCTCCGGGAGGCAGCGTTCCCCTTTCCAGGACCCTGTGTAATTCGATTTAGCCCCTAACGTGCCTGGCACGGACGTGCGAGGGCGTGTAATCGCGTTACAGCGTCCAGCGCTCAAGTGCTGCTTGCACCTTAGTCCTGGCTTCAACACCTCTCGTCTCAGAGGCTTTTGAAGCCGAGAGATGGGGGCTGGCTGGGCGGCATCGCAGCCTTGGCAGGGCTTGTCCCAGCCCCCTGCACCCCCAGCATCCCGGCTGTGGCTGGGTCTCGGTAAACCCACCGCGACGCTGAGTGTTCTGCCAGGGCTGTTGGGAACAGAAATTGCTAATTCGTGCCTGAAGCACAGAATAAATCCCTGCCTTTGGTTCTGCCCTGGTGGCTTCGGAGCAGGATTCCAGTGGCTGCTCTCAGGGACTTTCTTGGAAGGACGGCTCAGGTTTAGGGGTTGCTTTTCTGCATCTGAGGAATATTTCAGCTTTTCTTGACTTTCTGAGACTGGGGCTAGTGATCTGAACAGACTTGTGTTGTGGTTTTGAACCCAGCGAGCGGCAAACAGTCGTTTTAAGTTGTTTGAGAATTTCTCCCTGACAAATTGCTCACTAACAGTACGACTGGTTGACCAAAAAAAAAAAAAAGATGAAATTGCACAAAGATAGTTTTCAAAGGCCGTGATAATTGTCCCCGCCTCTCCCAGGTCTGGCTGGAGTCAGATCGCCGGCTGCCGTCGCTGTGCAAAGTCCTGGGGCTGTAAAGCTCCCGTGCTGGAATCTGGGCATTTGAAATCAAAGCTGTGCAGTGCTGGAAATGTCATTCTGAACTCCTCTGTTTTGATATTTTCCTTAGGAAAGAATTCCTTTCAAACAGAAATGTTCTGGCGAACAAAAATGAAATGTCATCTTTTATATCTCCCACAGCCGCATATTGTGAGGATGTGCCGCAGTCGCGCAGCCCTTCGGACCGGGGAAGTTTCTGCGCGTCACGGGTTTGCCCAGGGAACATTGTACATTGTCTGCCCTAAATGTCACCCTTTGTGCGCTCCGGCTGCCCTGAAAGTGGAAATACAAACTCACAGGAAAATGCTGCATATTAGTGTTTCATTTGATGCTCAGAGTAATTACAATCAGGATTAATTCGTGCGGTCTGAGAGCAGATCCTGTGTGCTGCGGGAATTCTGAGTTACTGGTTTGAGCGTGAGAATGAACGTAGCTGTTCCGGACCGCTTCAGCGAAATCCAGAAATTGGGAGAAGGGTTTGCCCAGCGGTGAGGAAGGACATCCCCAGTCCCAGGAGGACATCCCCAGTCCCAGGAGGACATCCCCAGTCCCAGTATGGGGACCACGGACACTTCCCATGCTGCTTCCCAGCCCAGGGTGCTTCCTCCTCCTCCCACCCTCGGAGATGGAAAATGCCATTTTCCATCGATTATCTTGCTGAGACGGCACTCCCAGCTTGGGCATGCAAGTGCCAATGTGTGCAGTGGGTTACAAGAACGTTTTCTTAGCAGGTCTGCACTCTGGAAGGA
Organism: Syrrhaptes paradoxus; assembly: GCA_013400615.1. Lineage (NCBI taxonomy): Eukaryota > Metazoa > Chordata > Aves > Pterocliformes > Pteroclidae > Syrrhaptes > Syrrhaptes paradoxus. Next base: position 10,451 of record VZTO01020719.1, read on the forward strand.
AATGAGGAAAGTGTTGCATGGCACGAAAATCTCCGTGCTTGAGTCATGGCCGATGGGTTGCAACTTCACGGCTTTCTATGGGTGTCTTGGGAAAAAAAGCAAAGCTGAGTGTGAAACACAGCTATAACGAAAGAAATTTCAATTTTGCAAGGGCTAGGAAGCAGCATTAAGCTATAATTAAAAAGTTATTGGAAACCTCCACGAGGCTCCAATTCAATTTAATTAATGCAGCTCTTCCTCCATCAGAAAGGCAGTAATCATTACAGTGGCATTTCGGAGGTTGCGCAAAGCTGGGTTTTACCTCTTTGCAATGCTAGATGTAATTACAATTTCCTCATATCCATCCTGCTTTTCTTAGCAGAAGTTGAAATTCTGCGAAACTGGGCTTTACAGTGGGTTCAGCATCACTCGTTATTGCACCAGCCTAACGACGCCAAGGAAGAAAGTTTTAAAGAATTATACACAAGAGTTGTTCTGCTTAAAAACAGGAGAGTGCACAACTTGTGCTGCTCTGCATATTAATAGAAAAAAAAAAAGCAAATGGGCTGTTGAAGCCAGGAATTAAAACCCACTGCTGATTAGCTCCGTCGTTAGCAATCAGCGCGTGTTATTTTTCTGTCAGCCCTCGTTCTGCAGACTTTCAGAGGCTGTTTGGTAATTAGAAGAGCAAAGAAAGAGTTGAAGGTTTGTGGATAGCAGCACGGTATTTTTCACGCTGTGTGGGCTTTTCATGTTCATCTCTGATCCTCACAGTGGTCCTTGAGCAAACTCCGCAGCTTCCTTATGCTTAAGTAAGTTTTTTGGAGGAGTGCGTGAAATTTGGAAGTTTTCCTGGGTATAACCACAAGGAACCTCTCTGCCTGGCCTGGATCCCACCCCAGGTTCCTGGCCAGCTCCTGCCGTGATGTCCCCGAGCGCAGAGCTGGGCTTTGTGCCCCCGTCCCCGCGGCGGGTGGCAGCGGGAAGCATCGCGCAGGGTGTTTGCAGGCTGGCATCACACCCACCCCCTGCCCGGCCACCAGCCCGCCAGCGCTCTGCCTTCAGGGCAGGAAAACAGGACAGAAGGGTTTGGTACAGAGGTTCAGTCTGCATTGTCTGGAACACTTCTCCAGCCCCTGTGAGATCTAAAATAATCCTTCTTCCATTTTATTTTAAGAATGCTTTCTTTTTGGTCTTTTCTCTGCAGAAAATCCAGTTAATACCTTTTGCACAGGACATTTGTTTGGTTTCCTGGTCTATTATTTGTTAAATGTTTCAAAAATACCAGTTGTGGTCATTCTAGAAATTTTTCCATCTCTTTGCAAGTCAATTGATTTTAGCTGAGTTTATCCAGATTATGATGAAGTGACTCAGGTCTGAGTCTGACCCAGTTTACTGTTTTGCTTTGTATATTTTTTCAATCAATAATACATCCAACTCAAAGGATGCAACGCTGTCGGTAATTGAGTGCCTTTCTAGTAGAATAGATATGACTTAAGACCAGCGAATTGATCAAATCACTCTGTGCCTTGGAGGTATTTTACCCTGCTGGGGATATGTGATGTGATCTCATACCCGCTGAATTTGGTGGGAGCATTCCTGATTTATTTCTAATCAACATTACACTGATGTTAGAAAAAAATCTACAATTGTTATGTGCCAGATCTATGAAAAATTAATTCTCAGTTTATAATATAGATATTTATATATATATATAAAACCCAGCATAACTGTTCAGAAAATCAGACACATTATTATGAGAATAAGACCCCTAATCATAAATATAAACTTTTGTTTCATTGAAGCTGCCAATAAACCTTAGAGAATTAAGTTGTTTGGCTTCCTTTTGCATTTGTGTTTTTTTTATAAACCCAGAAGACCTTGTGGTATTTTCATCCTACATCTTTCCACGTTACTAAGCGGCAATGCGGCTGTAACTCCTAAAGGGAGCCCAGTGTCCCTGCTGGGACGTGTTCACGCGGGCAGCAGCTTTGCTGAGTGGCACATGTTTGGGATTTCATGGCTTGACTTTTTAGCTTAGTTCATCTCTTGGAGTCATGTCCTACTGCTAGAATTTATACCAAAGTATCCAATATTCAATATGTTTTAATAAAATATATCTCTTGCAGAGGTAGCATTTCCTGGAACGATGACTCTTCTTGCCCTGAGCTGCTCCTTTGCAGGTTTTGTTGTAGAACTGGTGTGTTTGGAACAGCCTGCATTCAGCTCTGCTCCTTTGGGATAACCCAGAGCCTCAGTAATTCAGGGTGGACACTTGCTGTCGTTTTATTCCTGCCTAGATTCCAAATTACAAGAAACCCACTTTTCAGCATGTTTTTTTAAATCTGGCAAAATAACCCTAGCTGTAATTTTTTTCGTAACTAGAAACCTATCAGCATGATAAGAACGTGCAGTACCTTCTGGCGGCACTGAAGGGGTTGGCACACGTCAACATAATCAGGAAATTGAAAACTTTGCAAAAGAATATTCTGTCCTCAGCTACCAGCCGCAGAGCGTTAAATTTCTCCCGGAGCTCTCTGGGCGTGTGGGAAGGGTCCCTCCCGGTGGTGCCCTGGTGTTCGCGGGAGCGGTGGCAGCTGGGTGTGCAGGACCAGGCTGCAGGCTCTCCATCGTCACAGTGAATTAACCTTCTGGAAGTGCCAATGCAACGGTATCTTCCTATTGCAGTTCCAGGCAGAAGTTCTTTTCTTTAGTAAGCAACTACAAACAGCATTATTGTTACAGCATTCAAAAGTATATCAATGAGCAGCCCCTGGGTGATGTTTCCCAAGATAATAAAGATAAATATACGTCATTGCCAGCCTCCGGGTCCTGGTAGAGTCTTTCCTAACTGGCTAACCTGAGCTACTGGAGATTCATTTGAGTTTGGTGATGGTCAGGACAGTTTTTCAGTTGTGCGTGTCCCCGAGCAGAAGGAGGGTGGTGTTTCCAGCCCAGCATCGCTGGCATTCCCAGCAGGTTTTATGGGTGTAATTCATTCAGTACTTTGGTGCTTCGGTGAAGGTTTTATTCTCTTTTGTGGTAAAACCCTACTCTGTTAGCAAGCAGGTCAATGTCCACATGGTACCTGGGAGAGGGGAGAAGAGCCCCGTGCCCAGCTGCGCCGGTGCCAGGCTTTGGAGGAGGAGGAGGAGGATGAGCTGCCTTCGCCGCCAGGGCTGGGAAATGACATTTTCAAGATAAATGTAGTAGGATAGAATTGGTGCGAGACTGATGATGAATGTTGTGTCAATAGTTGTATCCACGTCTTTGTGTTTAATAGGCTTTGATGGACTTTTCTTCCATTAATTTGTCTAATTGCTTTTCAAATTCATTTATGTGTTTGGCTTCCGCAGCATCCTGCGGTAATGAGTTCCACAGTTTAATTACACACTCTGTGAAAAACTACTTTCTTTTCTTTGTTTTGCACCTACTGTCTAATTCTTTCCTGACAACCCTTTGTTCTCACGTTTTGAGAAACAACAAATAATTGTTTGCCATTTCGCGCTTTTGCTGCCATACATGATTTTCTGTACATCTGCCGCGCCGTCCTCTCCTTCCCAGCCTGAATAGTGCTTTATTCTGTCCTCCTTTGAACAGAGCCTCTTCCAATTAGCTAACCACTCTTGTCACATTTTTCATACCTTTTCTAGGTCTAAATCCTTTTTGAGATAGGATGCCAGATGTGCAAACCGTGCCTCTCCCGTGGATTTTTATTGGCATAATGACATTTCCCATTGTCATCGGTGCCTTTCTCCGTAATTCCTGCCTGCACCTTCCCTTTCCTTCTCTCCTGTTGAGCCCTGCCCCACAGAGCTCTCCCTGCCACGGCACCGACACCCTTCCTGCTGAACACCAGCCCCTTCCCAACCCCTCGTCCCGTCCCTTCATCAGGAGGGGTGTCGGGGTTGGCTCCGCCACGGTGGGTGGTGGCCTTGGAGGCACCACCGCCCCAAGGGAAAGCTGCGCCATCCTTCTCCATAAACCCTTTCTCAGTGTGTCCCCCCATTTGGGGCTTCACCAGCACCCCCTTGTTTGCCCAGTATGGATGTTGTGTGTGATGCTCTGTGTGGTTGCTCCTGGAGCCGTTCTGAAGACTTCGCATTGCACCTCCGCCTTCCGTTCCCCAGTGCTGAGGCCAACTAAGCACCAGGTGACAAATGAGCGATTTCGTATTTGATTTCCCGTCGAAGCTGGGCTTTAAGTGTTTCTGGAGCACACTGAATACAATGAATTTTACAGGCTTTTATTGGAATGTATAAATTGGGGTTTTTTTCCAAATGTTTAATTAGTTGCTGATGAGCATCCATGTCTGGCATCCTTCAGTGCTGGGAGACAGAATCCCAGAATGGTTTGGGTTGGAAGGGACCGGAAAGATCACTTGGTCCCACCCCCTGCCATGGGCAGGGACACCTCCCACCAGCCCAGGTTGCCCAAAGCCTCATCCAGCCTGGCCTTGAACCCCTCCAGGACATCCTTCTCCTCCGAGCCTAGTGGTCACAGGGGGTGTCCCTGCAGTGACCAGAGGGCACGAGGGGACCTCCTGATCTCCATGCTGCTGTGTCTTCACTACTCTGTTATCTCACTAGATAAACTGATGGGGCCTCTCGTCACAGTTCAGATCTGGTAGAAATATTCTTCCTGGCTGAATGTAGGCATATAACTAAATTAGAGATGTGTTAAAAACCCATGAAGGGTCCAGTAACCTGAGATAAGGAACATCCAAAGCATGGAGGAGCACGGTCAAAACGTGTTGCCATCCCCCCGTGACACCCTTCAGAAATACTTGGGAAGGATCGCTCTGAAGCCTACCTCCTCATCCCCTTGGTTAGGCAGTTCTTCTGCAGGTGCTCCTTGAAGATTAAAGTTTTTTTGCCTTTAGGGAGTTTTGTTTGTTTGTTTTCTGGAAAATGTCCCCCTGTATCACAGGGAAACAGATCATGAGGATGATGACTTGCCAACAGAATAAACTCTGTGTTCACATATATACAGACTTATATATACCCAAATAGATAAAACAATAGCTATCTGGTTTAAGAAATACAAGAAATGCAAAAATTAATCTTTTCAGATGACAAAGAAATTAAGATCAGGTCCCTTAAACTGATGTGATTTCTGCCAAAGCCCTTTAGCCGCCGTGTATTGTCTCTAATGCCCAGGCAGGGGCAGCACGTGGCTCTCCATGGGCTAAGAGGTAAGAGAGACCTCTTATGACTGATAGATGTTGAAATTATTGTAATGAGGTTCATAATTAAGTAATTGGCAGTTTTCTTCTTTCCTGTCACTACTTAGGTGAAAAGTACTTCAGAGAGCCTCCTGTCCAATTTCTGGGGTTAATGGATGGTGGGAAACCAGCCGTCTCCAGGCGTGGGCTCTGAGGTTCTGCGTCCAGTTGAAATATTTCAGCACGATGGACTTCGGAGTCTGTCTTTATATTTTTTTCAAGAAATGTCAGCATTTCTATCTATTCTGAAACTAAGTTCCTTCTTGAATTTCATGAGCTTCCTGCGTAGTTATAATTGTGAGTCTGGTTGAAAACTCTCATCAGTTTAATGACTCACCCAGAAGGACATGATTATCTCGGGAAACCATGTAACCCGTTATTTTCACCCAAGGATGCCTCTTGGTTTATTTGTTCTTATACCTGGTTTACCTGTTACATCATCAGATGCTCTTTGAATTTGTGCATCTCCTGGCTAATCTAACCCAAAGTCATTAAGATTCCTCTTTGTCCCACACAGCCTCTTTCTCCCACTTTGTCATTCTCTCCTGAGTGGGAGCACGTCTCGGTTTCACGGCACAACCGTAGGTACCTCCGGTTCTGGAGGGCTGCTGTGAGCTGAGCGTTAACTGGGTTAACTCCAGTTCCTAATGAGACACCTGTAAATGAACAGTTTATTAAAGCTGACTGTAAACGATGCAAAGCTCTCGTTAAGTGTTCCCAGGCCAGCAGCAGTCCGTACCTCGCCTCTGAAAGGTTGGAGGCTAAGGTGGAGGGTAATTGTGTTTTGAATCCAAGTGGAACAAGCTGCTGCCCTTGGGGAGGACGTGGGCTGCGGAGCTCTTTGGAAGATGCAGCTGGTTTCAGCAGAAGTGCTCGATTTACCCCTCCATCCCATCAGCTAATCTTGGGACCCAACTAGAATCACGAAACCCAGCAACCGGCGGCCCCAGCTCTGCTGTGGGTGCTGATGGCTGGTGTCTGCAGGACACTCCCGACGTCCCCGCCGCTAGAACCTGCTTTATTTTGTCTTTCCCCCCCTGTTTTTATTTTCTGGTTTTTGTAGTTCTTTTTCATTCGAGTTAAGCCTCAGACAGCAATCTTAGAGAGAGGAAAGGGGGCAGGAGAAGGCACTAATGCTCAGGACTGACTTTTTCTTCCCATCCTCTCTTCTCGCCATGGTATGGAGAGGTGACAGATGTACGGGTCATTGCCAGCTCTTTGCCTTGATATCGGAAGTTTCAAGAGGATGCTCATAGAGTAAAAAATAATTAGGAAAGTGAACCCCATTCTGTAACCTCGTCATTACAGGGTGAAATCTTTTTGCCTTGCACCTGCAGAGGGACCAGGCATCCTTCTGCGCTGCTCCTAATCTCTGTTTTAATCCTTTGCTACAATTTGATCCTAATGAGATTAGAGAAGTGAAATGTTCAGTATTACATTATTTAACATACGAGGCAACTCCTGTAACCATGGTTTCCTCTGCGTGTCCGTTTCCGAAGAAGAGGAGTTCTCTTTTCGGTAGGGATGATATATATGTCAGGAAATTCTGCTACAGCCTGAGTCTCGCCTTGTTTCAGTTAGTGCAAAATCCAAAAGTATTTTACCCTATAATGACTAGGTTATAGAATGGGGTTTGCTTTATTAATTATTTTTTTACTATATGAACCTTAATATCAACATCCTTTTGAAATCCACCAACAAAACCAACAGAATTTCTCTATTCCAGTGAAAGTTTGAAGCTCTGTTTGGCCCCTAGTGAAGGCTGAGAAGGGGTTTATTGTTAACTATTAACTAATTACTTATTCAGTATTATTACCAAAATAGCACATCCCTTGTCACTGAGGAGTTTAGATGTTTAGCATCACTTCTCAAGCCAGTTCAGCGTGTGGGTGTGCGGATCCTCTGCCCTGGGCTCGCTCTCAGAAGATGGGGCAGATGCCGCCCGACACAAAGGCACCAAAATCTGTCCTGGGGTGGTGAGAGTGGTTTACAGCCCGGGTAGGAACCTTCAACCCGGGATTGAAAGGCAACCAGCGGCACACAGAAGTGAAGAATGTAATTTTCAAAGAGTCCCATTGATTCACAAGGAGACCACATCAGTACATGGACGTTTTCTGTGCCAGGAAGGGGAGTGAGCCCCGTGCTCCGCGTGCAGGCTGCCGGCTCCAGGCTGCCTGTGCAGAAAACGCGCTCGGGGAAATTAATGCCATTGTGCCTCTTGTCGGGAGGGTGTTCTGCTCCTCATCTCGTTCTTCTGTGCTAATGGGATTGCCATTCGCACTTTAATGCATATTTTTACAACCAGAAAAGCACTTGTGCTGATTTCGGAATAACTTTATTTTGCTTTGCTGTAACAGAGAAGAAAAACATTGCAGCTTCTTCCCTTGTAAATTTAAGATCAAGTCACAGTGAAAGGGGCTTTTGTATTGTTTGCAGCTGTGTACATGCAGTCTATATAGTAAAGCATAATAGCCTGTTTATCAGCTGGGGAAGCAGGAGGGAGAGCAGAGCACACGTTTATCTTGCAGAATTCAGACCAGCAAGCTGAAGAAGCTATTCCAGCCGCGCGGGAGCAGCTTTACAAGCGCTGCGGAAGATAGGCGAGCAATTATTTTCCAGTGCAGGCACAAGTACTTCATCCCATCAGATTACGTGAGACAAGCAGAACCTGCCACGGGCTTGTAAAAGCTCAGCTAAGCTTGTTAAGGACAAGGATAGTGCCCTTGCCAAAATCTTAAGTAAACACAGTTGGGAGCTGCACAGCTCGGCAAAGACGGTGTCGAGCAAAAGCTCCTGGAGGCTCTGCTCTGAGCCCCCGCGCAGACACGGGGTCCCCGGTGCCGTGAGCCTGTGTGCATCTCCACAGGGCAGTTCCCTCTGACACCTCATCTGCATTGCTCTGAGAGCTAAGGTTTAGTGCGTGGATTTTCTGAAAGGGAAAAAGAAGATTTTTTAGGAGTTGGACTAATCTTTGACAGTGGATAATAGGTCGTTAACTCAAAGTTGAGCGTTTCCCTTGATATTCCAGGGACCTGGAGCTTTCAGAGCACTAAGTGGAGCTGAAGCCTGCTCTGACAATAGGAAATACGACTGGTTTCAGAGGCATTTCTAGTTTTCAGTTGGTGAAAGAAATACTAGTTAAAAGAAATACCAGTTAAAATGGAAAAAACCCCAAACAAACCAAAATAAAATCAAACCAGAAAACCACAACATATCGACATGTTCCAGCCTGAGCTGGAAAACCAACAGATGGAATTAGTTAGAACGAGAAGTGCCCAAGAGACATGAAAACAGAAGAAAACGGTACATAGGACGGTGACGGCATGGCTGCGGGGAGGCGATGACCCCGTGCTCACTCAGAGCCCTGCTACCTGCTGCTGGGTTACTCAGGACAGGAACGTCTGAACTCATGATCTGTCTGATCACTGCCACCACCATACCTCCTCTGTCCACGCTTCAGATCAATGAGGAGTTTGGGCTGTTGCCTTCACAGAAATCAGTGCAGGCATTTAACGGGGCCTTGGGTGTCTGTACCTGTTGTAGCAGTAGTTTTAGACTGCAGCTGATGCCTTTCAATTTATTTATTTATTGAAGGATGTTTAAATGGGAAATACAGGCACTTGAACATAAAACTGAAACCAGCCAAAGTATTTTTTCCGGTGAAGGATGTCTGTCAAAGGTTCCCCTCTGAGTGCTGGGTGTTTCGGTGGCTGCTGCAGCCCTGGGGCTGCTCGGGGGTCTCGGGTTGGAGCATGGTGCGGGAAGGGCACCCAAAGCTGACCTCTCCAGGGACCACCAGCCCACCCAGCGGGCACTCTTCCCTCGTGTCCCTGAGGAGCACTGCCGTTACCCTCCTCTGGTTGGCCACAAATCATCTTGATGCAGGAAATTGTCTTTCCCCCTTGTTGAAGGAAATATTAAATTACCTGTACGTTAAACTGTGTGGTTGTGGTTCTGCAGCTACTGCTGTTGGCCTTTGCTTGGAAGACGTCATCTTTCAAATGAAGTGCCAGGAGGCAACAGTTTTTGTCCCCTTATTATCCACAGAGTTTGTGTGGTTCTGGTTGGTATCCTGGGAAGTTTTTAAAGCTTTACGTGTCCATTCTCTCATTTTCTCTACTTCTCCCATTTCCTTTTTTCCCTAGGAAAAAAGTTTCACTTGGCTGAGCTAAAATACCCTTTTTTGTCTGGGCTGTTGTGCTACTGCGGCTGGATATCACTTCACTTAGGTTATTGCTTCTCTTTAGAAGGCTTAAAAAATTGCTTTTAGTCTCCAGCAATTGGACTTAGAGGCTGTTAAGGAATAAGCTCCCTGGAGGTTTCAGGGCTCCCAGCTCCTGTTGGCGTGTGGCTCTCCACATGCAGTGTTTATGGCTTTGTAGTGCAGCAGAATTTGGGAAGAACAACAGGTTCCAAAATGTTTATACATGAATGTTTTCTGAAGAGGAAAATGTATAACGAAGACCGATCATCGTGTATCTGACAACTTCCTATTCCTGAAGCGTACATTGGAATAGGGGAACATGGGCGGTATGGCCAGAGCTGTCAGACGCTGTAGTCGTTGTTAATGAATTTTTCATCACTGGCCCATCAGCCAAACGTTAAGGTTGGGTTTCTGAAGCAATGAGTTGCAGGAGCTCTCTGGCACACTGTGCAGCGTGTGCCATTCTCCTTGTCCAGTTTAATTTCTTCTGAGTCACCAGTTCCAGTGCTCTGTGACCTCTCTGTGGTGTGGCCCAAGAGATGACACAGAGCCACCTTGGGAGGTCCTCTTGGTGGTGATCCAAACTGGACATCTACCATGGACACGTGTAAAGTGTGCCATGAACTGTTGCCATGGAGTTGGTTTATAGATTTAAACCCTTCAGAAACCATTAATGATCATCTGATCTTATGTGCTGCAAAATCAAACTGCATAGTTTTGGTATCATAGAATCATAGAATCCCAGAATGGTTTGGGTTGGAAAGGACCTTAAAGATCATAAAGTTCCAACCCCCTTGCCATCAAGTTCCAACCCCCCCCACCAGACCACAATTTCTTTTTTAGCTAAACCACATCTTTTAGGAAAAAAAAAAAATCCCTCTTTGAAGCCTCACATATGACACAGGAAACCTGGGCTGAACTCTTCCAGCATTAATTAAAGCTGACTTCAAAATCTGCATGGGAACTTCCGTCACTGTATCTGGATGTGCTTTGGTAGTCTAAAGAGTCGTCTCCTTTCAAAAATACTTTCCCTCAAGTGACTGCTTTTCAGGTCGAGTTACATCAGCCCGTTCTGATGACATATTGGGTCAAAGCTGACATACCCGGTTTGACAGGAGATCATGGGAGAGGTTTATCAGTACGAAATCACCTTAGCTGAGTGCTCCCTCCAAACACAGCTAATAACTTTGTGCGTGACCATGATGCTCTTATCTGCACACTTGACAAGAAAGAAGAAACATGGATGAACTGAAGAAAAGTGAAGATAGAGCAAAAAATATTAATAAGCTGGAAGATTTAAAGTTCTTGAACTTGAGCTTTAAGCCTTAAATAACAACAAAAAAAAACACACAAAAAAAAAACAAACCCCAAAAGCAAACCCAAAGAAAAATCTCTCTCAATGTGTTGACAAAACTCCAAACATCTGTGGGTGTGCTGTGTGAACTCCTCCCAAAGTGGTTTTGGGCTCCCTGAGGAGCAGTGTCTCCTGTGCATGGGACTGTAACCCATGGATGAGAGAGCAGGCAGTGAGACAGTGTGCACTGGTCCTCGTTAGCAATTAGTGGTCACTCCTAGTTGCTGAGATACTCTCAGCAGAGCTGGAAGCAAACCCAACGTGCCATATGCCATAGGGGCGGTGCTTACACTGTTGGAGATTAATTTGGTTACCTAATCTAATCAAGTTGTTTGTGTAGCTACCTAATTTATATTATTCCATTAGCATTAGAAAAAGAGAATAAATATGCATAAATACAAAATTATGTTCAAGTAAAACGAAGCCAGGAACTATTCTTTCCCCGTGATCAAACCAATTAAGAAGTTGGTCACGTGTTGCTGTTTTTCCATACAGTGACTATCTAAAACACCTTTAAAATCTATTTCAATTCCAGTTCATGTATTATATTAGTTCATTATAAAGCCTTTTAGTTAATTCAGTTTATCCTTAAAGGCTTATGACATTACAATTTTAATTAAATCCCATTTCATACACTACACTCATTAACACATTCCTTTAAAAGCATTTATAATTCATTGTCTTTATCCATTTTACAATTAAAAGTGTTACCGTGGTTTGTATCTCAAAAATAAGCAGCAGCTGCCTCTCCAAGCAACGCTAAAAAGACACTGAAAAGCCTCCAGCCTTATCTCGACATTTCTCTCCCACTCCTCGTTTCCTAATCCGTGCTTCGGAGCTGGCGGTGACTCAACAAAAGGGTCCCTGGGTGGCAGGCACATCCCTGACCTCGCTAATTCCCCCCGTTACCATAAGCTGGAGTACATTTGGTGAAGCCCTCCGCAGTCATGCAGCAGCGGGAGGCTCATGGTTTTTCCAAGAGAAGAATTTATTTAGAGGATTATGTCAAAAGTCTGGTTTTTTTTTCCTGAAACAGGGGCGACTGTTTTCAAACCAGGTCCGTTCGCGAGCAGCTCTGCTATGTCTGGGATGGCTGTGCCTTTGGTCAGGTCCTTTCCAGGACTCTATTTGCATTATTAATGGGTTTTTAACAACTGCTGCATAAAGAGCAAGCTGAGAATATTTAGCACAATTACCATTCAAATGAGAGTTATAAAATTTCAGCATCTGGCTCCATCGCCAATGGCCAGCTAACGACCTCCCACTAAGGCAGATCTGTGCAGACAACCAGAGTTCTTTGGGCGGAAAATGAAGCAGAAAAGAAAGAAAGGATGCGCAAGTCTTATGTTGGGTGTAGGAACAAACAAGAGAATTGATAGATAAATTTAAATAGGGAAGATTCTGTGGCCAGATACAAATATTCTGCTTTTAATTCAGGATTTCAGGTTCAAAGGAAAAAGGAAATGAACACATTTGAGTTTGTCTAAGGGGTGCGTAAAGTCTCTGTACCTGTGTTGTATGTGTGCTATGCTGAGATGGAAAGGCTGGTTGATGTCTTTGGAAAACAAAGGTTCTGTGGCTTGCAGGGGCTCTCCCCAAGCTGTGCTCAGCGCAGAGCGAGGGGAAACCAGCTCGTTGGGTGTTATCCTGATGAAGGAGGTAGACACTGGTCATGGTGATGGGAAGCGAGGGCAGAGGGGCGCATGATTCTCAAAAGTCAAATTCTCAAAAAAATACATTCTCAAAAAATTAATTCTCAGCAAGCAAAACCATTTTAAGTCAGTCCTTTTTAAAGAAAATATTTACTTTCTTGTCCCTTGTGATTATCTCGGCTATAAACAAATGCTGACGCCGTGTTAGACACACACGTTGCCTTAGGTGGCAGTGCTGAAAGCCTCAGAAGATAATTGAATTCCAGCAGTGGCATCAATTTGATCAGTGCTCTAAATGGACGTTCAAGCTAACATCTCTCCTAACGTAGAATAATTATGCCAGAAATTAGAGATGAGATGCTGGCAAGCGTTTACATCATATTTTCAGCCTAAAGGGCACAGCTTTTCTAACGCTAATCCCCTACCTTGCTGGGTTTGTGGAGGTTTTGTCTCTTACCAGCGTTGGGTACCCTGGCTGTGGGTGCCCAGCAGATCCCAGCTGAGTACCGACCAGCACCACTCCACTCCGTCGGTGCTGGGAGCACTGATTTACACCGCCAAGAATCTGTTTTATATTTTCTTATATTTCCACCATATATTTTATTTCTGAAAAGCCCCAAGAGCTCCACAGGCTATTTTGATTTCGCACACCTCTGTGTAAGTAACGCTTTCATCATTGCACTTTAGAATCGAATTTCTGTGTTTCCCTCTGTGTCCATATAACTGTAGAGGAGGATTTACACCCCGGTTTAGTGCAGGTGCTCCTAGCACGTGCTCATAATTGTCCTGATCTGGGTCTCATTGCTGCTGAGGACCGCTGCAGTCAGCCTCAGAATGAATGCAGACACGGGTGAGCTGCTCCTCAACGCTTCTGCATTCCTGTTCCTCCTTCCACGGGGATGCCATTGCTCGCCACTTCCATGGGAGTGGAGTCAAACGAGCAGGTTTAGTGTTCGGCAGCAGCAGGGTGAGGCTGTGTCAGACAACACGTGTGGTCTGCTGTTCCTCTTCCTGGGCTTGTAGGGTCTGTGGTGTTTAGGGCTGGAAATGATGCTAAAACCTTCCGAGAGAGAACTGTATGCACTCGCGCTCACCCACTGACCGTGAAGAAGTCACCCAAACACAGCCTAATCTTTTAGTATAGAATTGCAATTAATACTGAATAACGAGTAGTTTTGATTTATGTTAATGTTGGTCAATTCTCCAATGTTGGAGCAGTGAAAAAGCTGTTAAATAGGTTAATGTGTTCGCTTGTCCCGTAATCAGTTGTTTAACAGCAAATAAGTAGTTGCAGTATCAAAAAAAAGTAAATTTAATCGTTGCGTGTCACCAAGTGCCTCTTAGTGTTCTGTATTCTACTCAAAATTGAGAAACATCTATTTCCTAGCTATGTTGGCCTTTCAGCGTTATTATGCCTGTAAAATTTTAGGCTAATTTTGTTAGCTTACCTTTCCTTCTTTGCAGTGAGATACTTGGTACTAAGGGATCTATTTCTACAGAACGAAACTCATAAAACTAAAAAATAAAAAGAGATCTGAATTCTGACTGTCAAAATTCCGTATATTTAAAATATGTAGTCTTTGCTTCTCATATTTATGGCTGTGAGCATATGACAGTGGCTCTGAAAGGAAGTGGATTTTGAGGTATGAGAAGGGTACAGTGTGGTGTTCTTGATGAAAGTAAAATGTTGTGATGGCAACAACTTTTTTTTTAATTTTGCTTTGTTTTGAGTCGATGATATTAGGCAAGTCTGATTGTCTTCAACTGCTTCTGAGACGTGTAAAAATCCCACGAATATTCATTGGCGGGCAGGTCCTATTGGTGTTATCTGATAGGATGTATGAATAAAGTTATGCAGTGAAGTGTGGGAATAAATACAAGGAGAACGTGGCTCTGTCATCACAGATTCCATCATGAGAGCAGTGACAGGTCACGAAGAGCTCGAGCTGTGCCTCCGAGGACACTCCACTGCTGTGCCGCGTTGCCGGAGGTGCCACCGCTCCTTGGTGTTGGGTGGTGCCGGGGTTGCCCTTGGCCCGTGTGAAAACACCGGCCACTTCTGGGAAACAGTGGCCCTCACTTTTTAGAACAAATCATTTGTTTGTCTTTCGTGCCTGATGCTTTAAAATATTGTTTACTTTTTCACAGCCTGCTAATTTTCCTTTGTTAAAGAACCGAGGTGCTTTCAAGCTCTGCAAATATAATTTTCTTGGTGTGCTTGGTGTTCACCTGATGAGAATAGGAAAGCGGGCTGAAGGACGTCCAGTTAAACACACGGTTACCGGAGCAAGGCAGCGCATCCCATGCCATTGCAGATTTGCTCTGTAATAGGGTGATCACTAAATCAGTGACGTTTTTTAGACTCAGCCCTTCAGGAAATGATGTTTCTCCACTTGGTGCTCTGCTCCTCCATCGCTCAGCCTCTGCTTGGTAAAATCCCAGTCTTTTTCTTTGTTCGGGGGTTGCTGCACTGCCTCCAAGCTATCAAAAAATAACCATCTTTCTACTTGAAACTTTATTATCTCTCAAATTCACTCACATCCTTTGCAAGCTTCTGGCCACTCCTTATGGAAAACACAGTGGTTTCGATTGTTGTTAACAACAACAGTAGCATGGTGAGAAGTGCTCACGGACATCCAGCATCCCTGGTGCCGCTCCCCGTGCTGTGAACGTGCCCTTGAGCTGCCTCCGCTAGCCCTCGGAATGGAAACCATTCCAGGGGTTTTAATATTTCCCAATACATTTTCTGCTTTTATCTTTTTAAATAAATTTTCTGCTCTCCCTTGCACACCTGCAGCTGGTTGGTGAGCAGAACCAGCTGTGGTGCTCTGCAGTGCAGGAGTTGGTCCTACAAGCAGCTGTAGCATCCTTGAAAAAAGTCCCTTTCTGAGCACCGTGTCACTGCTTAAGTTAACATCTGGAAGATGAGACGCAGCCCTGCTGGACTCCCACTTGCTATGAAATCCTGCCTGACACATCCCTGTCTTATCTTCGTTATCCCTCTGCTAATCTTCCTCCGTGCTCGAAGGGAGTGCTCACGGACTGTTCACCCGTTGAGCAGCGTTTCTCTTTGAAGAAAACTGCCGTGTACTGCACACACCAGTATCTCCTTAAACTGTTCCTCACCCCGTTCTTCTCTGTGCCGCCTGGATTCTCATCAGCACCTGCTGAGCCAAGGCTGGTGTTTGCCAGGTTGATCCTGATCCCCTGAAGGGGATTTGAGGTACAGCAGTGGAATTTCTTGGTAGAAAGTTGCATCTTTCACCCTCTTTGTTTTCCTTTTAAGATCCATTGTTTTGCAAGATGTATGACACCATCAAACATGTTATCTGGCTGCCTTCAGTACACTTGGGAGAGACTTATCATAGTAATTATAATAAACTTATCAAGTAATTATAACAAACCCACCTCTGCCAGATCCCCTCACCCTCACTAAAGACAACTCTTCCTCAAAGGATCCAAGCGAGAAGAGTCAGAACCATTAAACAGGAGATCTCTCCTGTGCAGACGTCACACCACGGCAAACCCCGGCACTGGTGGACCTGGCAGGGAGCCCTCCCAGAGACATACTCCTACTAAACGCGTCATTGTGGGAAGGCTGGGAGGTTGGGCCGTGAGCTCTTTTGCAACCCAGACCCCTCCCAAGAGACCCTCGGGATTGATCTGGATCCTCTGACCATGACTTGGTGCTCATTGGTGCAGGGTTGGTGTAATGATGTCATCTCTTTGCTCATGCTAAATGGTGACACCAGCATGGGCAGCCTCCGAGTGAAGGAGCAGACGGCAAAGGCTGTCCTACGAAGTGACAAGGTTATTGATGACTTTGAGCAAGCCCAGCTGTCAAAGAAAAGCATCCAGCCTCTTGATTGCTTGAACATGGAAAACGTGCTTCACTGCAGCTAGATGCAACTCCATCACTAGAGACTAACCTTAGATAAATATTGCCGTGTTTGTTCTTCTCATCCTCCCGATGTGTGTATCAGCCAGCGGGGGTGTTGCATGGTGTTCTCCCTTGGTCTGTCCATTGCTGAGAAGACCAGATGTGGGATCAAACACGTTCTGCATGACCAAACCCAACACTTTCCTGCCACAGCCACCCACACTGGAGAATCCTTTTCTAAAACCGGGTCATTTTTGCGTTTTTTTTTCTCTTCTTTGCAAGCAGACGCAGAACTTTGCTCCCTGCGCTGGCTGGATATGCTTCACCTGAGTTTGTGAAGCCTTCCCTGAAAGCAGCACGAGCTGCCCTGGTGCTATTTGCTCCGATTTGTTTCCGTGACCCTCGCTCGGGACTCCAGGCTTTCCGTGCACCGCGGTCTCCAGAACTGCCGTGCATTATGTGCTCTCTTTTTCTTCAAAACAGCTACTTCACGCCATGCTGTGGCAACCCGCGATAACGTAGCGTGTAGGAAAAAACTCTCAGAACAAGCTGTGTACAAAGGGCAGCCAGGAACAACGGTGTTTTTCTGAGCTCGGCCGTTTTCCTGCACGGTGCTGGTGGTGGTGGAACCGTGTGCAGGTACATTGAGTGAGCCCATCCCTACGGAATTTTGACTGGATAAGGAATGTGGCTTTGGGAATCTTATCCACCTTCATTTTTAGCCTGGTATGAGTGATTTCAGTCTCTCTGGGCTTTTTTTCTCCTCTTGCCCACCCCAATTTTGTTTGTTTTTTCTTTGGTTGATTTTTTTTTTTCTTTTGGTTTGTTTTAACCACCATCAAACCCCCAGTTTTGTAACACTTCTCCCCAGTCTTTTTTTGTTATTTTCTCCTTTGCTGCATTAAGATGCAATTATGTACTTTAAGCTAATTGCTAGTTACTTAATGTCAAAATGCATAATGTGTCTGAAATGTCCTCTATTCTTCTCTCTCCAAATCGTCTGTAGCACAGAAAAACGCAAGCTATTAAGGTTATGTCTTGTCAAGAATTTACCTAACAAGCTCATTTTTTCCCTAATGGAACATGTATCATATTTTTGGGCACAGTGTTATGATTATAGGCATTTAAAATGTATAAACTGTTTTTTATTATATATTCTTGGTTCCTGAGGAACTTTATGTGCAGGACTTATTTACTCGGAATTATAAATTCACATTTGGCTTGGCACACACTTAGGGGCTGATAAAGCTGGAAACATTTTTACAGACTAATGTAACTGGACAGCAGCAAGTGCCAAAAAGCATTAGGAAAATGGAAATCTGTTCTGTTGCACAGCTGAATTTACCCTTTTATAGCCGCTGAATGTGTTTGAATGTTTTATCTCAAATGCATGTGAGGTAGGTGGAAAAAGGTTGAAATTAAGAAATGGCAAAATGAATGGCTGATACAGTAATGGCACACCTGGCTGAAATATTTTTTTTTACTCCAGAAAAAAAGCTTTTCTTGTTTCACGTTAGAAGACTGTTGTATTTTCGTTTATGAGCTCTTAAGTCCCATAATTTTTGGCACATAAAAACTATTCTGAAAGAAAATCAGGAAAGGTACAAAGTCAGCATTTGGGTGAGGGAATGCTGGAAGGAGGAGTGGTCCTGGAGCAGTCTGACGTGGACTATTGTGCCAAGAATATGTGAAGAATAGTTTCAAGCTTAACCGGAAAAATGCCTGTTCTTCATTTAAACAAACTCTGTTTCCCAGTCCAGGGAACAGGAGGCCAATTTAGGGCTGTAAGGAAAAAGAAAAACTCCAAAACTGAACTCTGCCATTTTCCTCATTTCTGGAAACATGACTTTGAACCTTAATAATGCACCCAAAATGTTTTGTGGGAGAGCTCAGTATCTAGAGTGAGTATCTCAAGCAGCAGGTCGGGAGCTCCTGCTCTCGCAGGGGGGCTCAGCTGCACTGCGGTTTGGGGAAAAACATCAGAAATGGGAAAAAAAGCATCTTCAAGAGCCCGTGCATCCGCCATTCCTCCCGTGGCACCAGGAGATGCTGGTGGGCTTTGCTCAAGCCTTCGTTCCAGCATGGCCATGGGGATGGTGAAATCCATAAGGGTGATGTTCCCCGAGCTGCCTCTTTCTTTGATGGCTTGGAAGGGGTCAGGGTGGGGAGAGGTGGCTTTGGGCTGGGTGCTCAGCCCTACCGAGGGACCGCTTTGGAGAAGGACCAAGAGCTTCTCTCTCCATGGGTTGGAGGTCAGCAGTTTGTGGGACATTGGAAAACAGGAGAATTCCTGTTTCTGGCTGTTTCCTTCCTACCAGCTGGAAAAGCGGAGTCTTGGAGAGGCAGCAGGTGGGGTTTGCTGGGTTCTTTGCCTTGGTCTCTCTGCAGTCCTTCAGAGGAGATCTGCTGAATTCTGTGGCTTAGTGAAAACTCACAGGAAGCCTTCAGGATTTGGCATTCCGCAGCTTTTTTCCATCTGAGTTACTAGTTCATGAAAATCTTAATGAGCAACCTACCTAAAAACATGAACGAAATTAAAAGTACACAGGGAGTGCATTGTGTGTCATACCTCCCTCCATCCAGCTGCTCAGTGTTTGATAATATTGCTGATGTGTGACATTAGAAAATAATAATAATAAAATGTAGTTTTGTCCGTAGCTTTCTGCTATATCCACCATGTCAAGGAATTATTGAAACTATGGATAAGCAGAAATAGGAGACAAAATGCCAAAAATATTCACAGGTCTTGCAGTTTGCCTCCTCTGGGCTTCCTCCCAGCTGGTGTTCCAGCTGGACAGTTTCTGTCCGTTCTTCAGTGTCATGATCTCTGATGGCAAAGAGAAGCCACCCGCACAGGGTGTGACCATCTCTGCTCTGCAGGGACAAGTTTCGAGGCTGTCACGGTGCAGCACCTTCCCAGCTGGGAAGGGTTCAGGGTCCTGGAACCTCTTGAATCTCCTGTCAAAGTCCTTGGCCAACCCACTCCACCGCAGGACAGGGTCAGCCCACCGCGGGCTCTGGCTCCTGGCCCGAACTGGCCCGTTTAATGGTCACTTTTTACAGGGAGACATCGGCCAGTTGAGTTCCCCTGCCGCCCGCGCCTGGGCAGGGTTTGGGAGGACCATGGCTCCACGTCCATTGGAATAAAGGGCGACCGTGAGATAAATAACAAATAAATTTTGGTAGGACAGAAAAATCACAAAACATTCCTTAATGAGACCAACATATGCACTTAGCCATAGACAGCAAGTAGGATCTAGTGGAAATAATAAAAAAATGAAAGGGAAAACCTCCCAGCCCGCTCCTCCCGTGCCGTCCCTGTGCTGTCTGCTCTGGTTTCCCCATCTCACTTATTTCTCTTTCAGGCTTGGCATGGCCCCAGAGTGTGCTTGCAGCCTCCCTGCCCAACTTTCCTCTATTTCACTGGAGCTCTCATCTCTTCCTCCACGGCTTGTTTTCCATTTCCAGGCTCTTTTTCTTCCTGTCTGCTTTACTTTCTCATTAAACTCGCCTCGGCTCCCTCCAGCCTGACCCGCGCGGCGGGTTGGCAGGGTGCATTTCACCGGGCTGCTTCAAGTACAGAAATATTGATATTTACCCAGCTTGTTGTAAAAATCGATATTGCACTAGGGAGAGCAGAGCAGCCGCTGTGTTGTAAAGCTCTGTCAAAAGAATTAANCCAAAGCTGGGTCTGGGAGCGGTGGGTCTGGGAGCTCCAGGGGAGCAGGATGCGTTACCTTGATTTGCTTGCAAAGAGAGGAGTTTATTATGGAAAAAAACCATTCTGCAAGTATCATTTTTGGCTAATATGGGAGGGTTTGTATATGTTATCTTCAGCACAAACTTCCCCGGTATATATTCTCTTGAAGTTGGGGATATTAACCGGTAATTCACCCAGGAGAAGGTGTTAGTAAATTAATTAGCTCGTGGGTAAAGCTGCTAGTAACTACTTCTATGCTTTAGGGAATAAAAATTTTTGCTGTTACTCATCTGAAAGCAGGAATATTGGCTGTTACCGAGCCATCTGGACCTCGGGCTATCGATAGGCCAGAGGATTATTGGTGTTGCTAGCACGATAACGCTACCAGCTTGGAAACCACTGGCTGAAATAAATCCGAGAGAATTTTTCCAAATGATGGCTTTGATGGTCGCGAAGTTCACCCTTCGCATTTTGGGGTATCCTGGGGGTGATGAAGAAACTGAATCAATTCCCAGCAGACCAAGGAGGTTTTCCTGCTTGCACACCAGAAGGAGAGAGACGAACGCTTTTTGCGAGTGTTGTTCTCCAGCTCAACAGAGTCAGAGCGTTCGCTTGGCCCCGCGGAGCTCAACATTCCCTAAGCCAACCTGCGGGTAATTAAGCACCTTAACGAAATGTGGTGTTGAGACCGAGATGATTTCACATGATCTTGAAATATGAAATAGCTTAAAAATTAATCCTTGAGGGGCCTTTGTTGCCTCTGAGCAGCACTTCTTAAGCAATTTTCTGACTTCAGGGCTCTGTTCCCAAAAACATCCTTTGACTCAGCAGAGGAAGCACGCCGGGGTAAACAAACCCCTGAGCTGATACGAATGCAAATTCCTCATGAATTTCACAGCCTCCTGAACCTCTTAGCTCCTAAAAGCCTTTGGAACCTTCTTCATCCTGGTTTTATTTGGCAAATTGCAGACAATTGTATCTCATGAATTTCTATTTTCCTAGGCAGCAGCTGGCTGCCCACAAAGGGAATGAGACTGGCTTCCTTTCCCGTGGAATGTGAAAACTTTATCCGTCACCCCTGCTCCTTGAAAAGTGTTCTGATGTTTTCCGCGGAATCCAGGGTTTGGTCTTTAAGCTTAGGGTTGGTCAAAACAATACGGAAATTGTGTTTCTTCTCCTTCTGTGTTAATTATAATTCTCTAATTTTCTATTTTCCCCAGGAGCTTTTTTGTTGTTTAGTGAGTTTAGGCTTTGTTTCTAAATATGATTTAATAAAACCGAGGAAGTCAATTCTAACAAAACACAGGAGGTCCCCCTGCCCACCAGGACACCCCTTGGCCCTGTGTGGGTGACCGAGTTAACTGTTGGTGCAATGTGCTTTTCTTTCCCGTTCGTATCCCAGAATTGAGAAGCGGAGTGAGAGCCTGGTCTCTGGGCAGATCCTTTAATTCCCAGCATATCAGTATATATAAAATTCAGCCTTCATAATTTGCTAAATAAGCCCATATTTCTCTGCTTGAAGCTGCCTTAGGGAAGCTTTAACTAAGACATAATTATTTTTTCTTATTTTTTCTGAAGTATCTATATTCAGGGATAGGTACTTCTCATTTGAGATACTTTATGAAAATTAGATGAAAGTGCTCTAGCCACACTTTCCAGCCTACATCATGAAAATATGATTTATATAGAACCGTTCCCTTAGGAATCAGGTCTTCACATAATAGAAACTTTTTTAGCATTTTACCTTTCTAGACACGCAGTCACCCTGTGGTTGGGTCTTGTTAACACAGGAGCCTCTCTGAGATATTTCGCTAATTCCCTTGATTAATCTCTATAAAATGTGTCTGCAACTCTAAAATATTTGCTACAAAGTCTAAGCACTTCAAAAAAATCCATGAAGCCTCTGCAACTGGGATTTTTAAATCCTGAAGCACTTGAATGTCTGGAGTCTGATGAATTCCTCTCCGTTTAAGGGATGCGCTCGGTAGCTGGCGTATTGCTGTCAAGGAGCTCTGTGTTCCGTACTTGGAAGGGAGGTTTGTTCCGTCCTTAGCCAGGCTTCCAAAAGTGAGTGGTGACAGTAGAGCCTGGTGATCTTGGGAGTGCCGTGGGAATGACCAGCTCCGTCAGTAAATGGGAGGCTGGTACAGGAATGAACGAGACATCTGCAGATTCTTGTTTAACGGGATGTATGAAGGACCAAGGCAAAGCTTGGCTTTTCTACATTGGGATTAAGACCAGGATTCTAGGTGGACTCGTGTGACAGTTCTGGAGCACGTATTTTGAATAATAATTATGAATTCTAAATGTCCTTAAATTACAGAAAAAACAGTTAAAATGTAAATAATAGTTACATGCTATAAAAATACCAACATATGTTTGGAAATGGCTTCACCGAGTTGGTTGTGTTCTCTCCAGTTGGATCTGTTCTGTCCTGTTTTGTTCTTTTTTTTCCGATAAATGACCGCGCTGTGTGCGGTGGAGCTAGCTTCTGTCTCATACCATAATGCATAGTCCCAACAATTTCCATTCCTTGCTCACTTGATATCGTTGATGAAGGATCGCTCAGAAACTCCTGGGAATGGAGAATCCATCACTCCCTTGGGCTGGACAGGGTTTTAATTGGTGAGAAAGGCAGGTAAATGCTGCTGGTTTGGTGGGAATGGGTGACAGGAGGAAACAGAGTTTTGTGACGGTTCAGGTAAAGAAGTTTGATGTTTGTACAGTTTTATGCAAAGAAAAGTTTTTGAGGTGCTGGTGCTGTTTCAGAATTTATTAAGTTGCGTTTTTAATTGTTTGTCAAGGGCACCTAGAGAAACGAAACAAAAATTTAATGTTTTACAGGTTGAAATGTAAATAAATAGATGTGGTTGAGAGCTCAAACGACTGTCTGCACAGTGTGCAGCCGCAGTTAAAATGCTTTGGCGCGTTAAACGTGTGGAATATTTTCCAGCAGCATATTGAGCAATGGTGCAGCTCATCTGGAGCCACGCACTCAATTTGGTGTGCCTACCCCGAGCTATAATTAAGACAGACAAGGTTATCCCGAGAAGGAGAATGAATGTTACAGGCATTTTAGATATGTTGACACATGACTAAAGAACTATAAGAAATTAAATTTCTGGACAACAAATATGAACACAATTAGGACAAGGCGACTTCTGAAAACGTCGGGGATATTAGCGAAGACATAGGTGGACTGACAGCTCTTCGGCTGGTTTTTGTGAGGGTTTGGTGGGGTCTTTGTCATGTTGGATCCATGGCTCCTGCAGCAGAGCCAGGCCCTGAGGAGCAGCCCCAGTGCAGGTACCAGTAATGGAACTGGGATAATGGACATGGGTCATGGACTAATGGAACTGGACAATGCAGCTGGCTTGGGGAGCAGATGGCAAGTGCTATGAAGAGGTTGCTGAAGGGCTGGATTTTTTTATTTGCGAGGAAGGACACTTTTTGTCCAAAACCATTGCTATTATAAACATTACTGTTACAAATCCCACGGGTGTTGGCAGCTGCCTCCCCGCCCGCCTTGCTGGCGAGGCGTTTGGCCGCCGCACAGGGATGCGGATGTGAACGCGCGTCCCAGAGCCCATTGGCATCCTGCTGGCACCACAGTCAAGCAGGCGTGGTGGCTGATAATGGTGGAGTAACCGACTCTCCAGCTGGAGCAATTTCAGCCTCTGCTCCTCCTGATACTCTTGGCAGATCAATAGCCAAGAGTCAGCCATTGGCCACTAGCCACCTCTGCACCCACCCCAGCCATTCCCAGGTGCATGCGCATGGGCTTGATATCACTCAGCCTTCAGCGGCCGGCACTTATCAGATGGATGTGGAAACGGAGCTCCCCGTCTAACTACGGCTTTTCTTCTCCCCATCTGCTCCTCCTTGTCTCTCCAGTTTATCTGCTGCTGCTTTCTTTTTTCTGAGCATAGCCAGCTCCACAGACAAAATCTTTCACTCCTCTTTTCCCCTGGGGCCAGCCACCTACATCCTATTTTAAGATCTATTTTCAGCTCACTCTAGCAATTAACGTGCGATATTGCAGTAAGTCTGGGCAGCAAGATTATTGGGTCATTTTGCTGAAATATCTGTGTTAGATAAATATGCTGTCAGGTGTGTGTGGTGCACAAAGTCACCCTCCGTTATCCTCTGGTGCGTGGGTAGCCGTAAACACACTTCTGTACACACAACCAGTATTAAAAATACTGGAAATAATTAAGTCAAATTCTTCCCTGCATATAAACACAAAGCTTTCACTGGTGTTAATTTGAGCTGAGTATGTGTAACGGTTCAAAGCTAGGTCATTATTTTTCACAATGGTCTGCAAATATGTAATTTGTGTGTAATTATTGCATAGATTCTCTATTTTCTGCTAACAAAACCAACAAAGCCAAACACGCTTGCTGTCAAAAACCGTGAGGATCCAGTTCTTTTTTTTGCAAGCGATGCCATCCCTTTAAACCGACAATGTAAGTCTTTGCCATCAGGCCCATCGATTTTCTTCCCACCCTATGTGTAAATGTATTGTCAGCATGTGTCGGCGTCCCATCAACACTTACACGTCCCTCCCATCCCGCATGGGCCGTGATTCGGAGCATTCGTCACTTGGATGGTTCCCGCAGGAGGATGTGTGGCGAGGTTTCATCCCTCATATTCATGTTTTATTACGGGTCTCTTCCTTTTATTCGTGATTTTTCCTTCGGCTCCTCCCTGAACCAAGGGCTTTGGGGGAACGGGACTGACCGACAGTTTTGCCCTGAGAGGTCAAGCAAGCTTGGAAATTGGCAGGAGAGCAGTCTCTTTAGATTGATCAGATTGTAGATAATATTTATTACTTCATTTAGGGAAAAAAATGAAACCCAACCTTATTGCAGGGACCTCTGCACCATCACCATGAAATTAGTAAAGTTTTTGATCTCTGGAAAACCCCAGTTGTCCAGGAGAGCACCTTCCTGGAACTGTCTGTAGTTAAATGGAAATAAATCTTGTGTGTGGTAGTAACAAGTGGCTTTGGACCATTTTCTTGATGATTTCTCATCCACCATGGACCTCTCCCCACTTGCTTTCCTGTTCACACGCTCTTTCTTAGTAAGCCAGTGAATGTCATTAAATTACCTCTCCTGTGCTGTAGATTGGACCAAATCATTGATGTTTGCCTGGTTGTCTTAAAAAAGAAAGTGTTTTGCAATTTTGCAATGAAGATGTGATTCTAACATATAGAAAAGAGGTTAACACCTGTGCGTATTCCTCACGGAAGGGATTTTATTCTGGAGTTGCAGATATTGCGTGTGAGAGACAAGCTGATTAATCTCGGCGGTATGTGGCTCTCCAAGATGAATAACCTCCTTCTGATTCGCGCTATTTATGGTGCAGCTCAGACGTTTGGGTCTTTTCAAACACTGGGAAGATGCGGAGCCAATGTTTGCCAACCTGCCCAGCTCACCTCTCCCCTGGCTGTGTTCCACCCGCTCTTGGAGTAGGTGCTTAAACCCAACTATTGGTGTCTTGTGGGCTGGGTAACAGCACTGATGGTGCTGAGGGTGCACAGGTAGATGTGTTATTGCCCGCGGGGATCTGTCGTTTTTCCCGGCTTTTTTCATGCCATTGCTAGAGCAAAGTCTTTGATCCTGGTTCTTGTATAAAAACATGTTTGTTTATAACATATTGCTTATCGTAGGGTGCTGGCTTTGTTCCTGCTCAGCACCTGTCAAAGCAACACCATTAGCTGGTGCGCGTCTCGGAGAGGGCGAGTGGTGACGCAGGAATAATGTCGGTGCTTCTCCCGCGTCCGCGTGTTACTGAAGAAAACCATTTCTCCCTGGCTCCGTGTCCCGGGATTTGGGTGTTATCTACGTTAATTAAACCAACAACAAAAAAAAAAGGAAACGCGGAAATCTAAAAGCGGCTCCAAGTGGGTGAGCAGCTGAAACCTCCCTGAGATCTCTGGCCAGCAGGGCTGTGTCCGGGGGGAGCAGGGAAGGGGATTAGCAGCCGCAGGAGGTGAAGGTGGTTTTGATGGAGTCACTCTCGGCAAACGTCATGGGGAGGCTCCACCTGGAGTTTCAATTATTTCTGCCTGAAACACGGTCAGGTTTGGGGTTTGTTTGGTTGGTTTCTGCTCTTCCCCAGCTCTCTGCGCTCTGCGTACCTCTGAGAGTCAAGATGAATTATTTCCAGTTACATTTAATAATAAAAAAAAAAGAGCTGGTTTTCATGCTCTGCAGGGCTGCAAGCCAGGGACATGCAGCAAACACTCTGGTCGTGCTCAGGGTGCAGCAGAGCCGTGCTTGCTGCCCAGCTCCTGCCTGGCTCGGGGGATCGGAGAAGAGAACGTATTTTTGGTCATTAATTTACATAAGCACTGATACAGAGATGTGTTTGGGCGTGTGGGATGAATTGCTAAGCAAGATGACGTTCCTTAGAGCCCTTTCCAGAGCAGCGTTCCCGTTTCTGACCTGAGATGTTCGCACCCCCAGGAGCAGCCGGGCGAGGGGTTCAGGGGTGGCTCTGTGGGCAGGAAATCCCCGTCCCAGCCGCCTCGCCTTCCCTTCTCCCTGACCTGATTCCGCCTGCTGCTCCCTCGCGGGCTGTAAATCCCGAGTCCTCGCAGCGTGGAGCCGGGCGTTAATCTCTGCTCGGAGCAGGGCGGAGAGCGGGGGTCCGGCCGGTGCTGGGGGGACAGGACAGTTTATCCCATCGGTGACTTCGTGCAGTGCTGCTCAGCTGCTGCCTTTCCATCGTCACCAGTGTGTTGCCCTCTAATGTTTGTGCTTTGGCTGTAATTGGTTTCAGCCTCCATTTAAACACCTTTCTGAGGAGGCAGGTGACTCTGACATGTTTGTGTGCAATGATCACATTGTGATGGATATACAGAACATACAGGGACACGGCTACCCGATTGGTTATTATTTTATATGTTCATACCTATACATAGTGCTATGGTTGTCTAAACTGGATAGCCACACAGCGAATGTACAGCAGATAATTTTTATTTGTTCTGTATAACATCATATTGATTGGAGTGCAGAAGGGCAGGAAAGAAGAGGGGCAATTACTCAGCTAACCAGTCTCATTATTTCTGGTGAGTTTTTCCTGTGCTAGCTGAGCCACTCCCAGTGTTGGCGAATGCAAATGTTCACATCCCCCATGAGGAACCACCTCCCCCACGCCCAACACGAGGGATGGGGGGAAGAGGGTCCTGACCCCCCCCACTCAGCCCTCCAGGACCCTCAGCATCACCTTCATGGGTCCCAAATGCCCTCCATGGGGAAAGGGGCTGAGCTTGCACGGGTGGAACCCACGCCCAGGGTGGCTGTAAATACCTTTGGTGTTATTCCTTCAGCTGCTGTTCATAGAACAGGTGGGGACTTGTCCGTTCTCTGGCCAATAATTATTTTACTCATCGAGACTGAGTAATAAGACATCTTGTAACCTAAAAACACACAGAGAAAAGTTTGCAGCTATTGTACCGGCATGTGAACTCCAGTGAGCACTGTATGTTTGCCAGCGTGATGGCCTCACCCGGTAAAGCATCTTCATGTGCCTCATTCAGAGTTTATCAATGATGGATTCAGTTTATAAAGGTCCACTTGTTCTGATGTGAAATTAACTTTCTAAAGTTGTGATTCCACCTTTTTTACAAGTAAAATGAACAGATAACATATTTTTACCATGAATGAGAAGGCTTGTTTTGGTTTTTGAAAGGGAAAACATAAAGGGAAAAGGAAAAAGGAATTCCCGCTTGTTGTTGCTATTAAGCTGCTTGTTTGTAGGTGATGTGCTAAAGGGAAATACCCCAGAACAGTTCCTTGGTGCACACAGGTTATGCAAATGTTTGGTGAAATCCAACTTTGCCATGGAGCAGTCATGTAAGTCATCTCTGATGAGATTCAAGTGGCACGAATGTGTTTCCCAGGAGTTATAAAATCATTGCACACAGTCAGTGAATGTTTGGTGGGATGTTGATCCTCCCCCTGTGTGCACGGTCACTCATTTCTGCAGAAAACCACCTGTGATGAGAAATGCCGTTTTTCTGTGCTCCATAAAGGGTATATCTAATTACTCTGAAATTAATTGAGAATTTAAACTTCGCATTGAGGCTCCCTTCTGCACGAGAGGTTGGACCAGTTGATCTCTTGCGGTCCCTTCCAGCCTGGGCTGTGCTCTGGGGCACTGGTGGGAGGCTCCATGGTGAGACCAGAACCACCCCAAGGACCTGATTTGGACACAGGCGCCAGGCGGGGACTCTTCAGAAGATGTGTTTGGGTCTCCTGCCAGCAAGGTTGGGGTGAAATCTCATCCTTGGGGAAGGGAAGGAGCTGGGAAGGCAGGAAGACAAATCCCTTATTTCATTATTTCCCTTCCCGCAGCAGAGCAGCGTTAGTCGGGTTTTCCCACGCTCAGGAGCTCCAGACGGTGCCGATGGGATGTTGCCCGCTCTGGTCTTTGTGGGGTGTTGGGTGAGAGCAGTCCAGGTGAACCAGGGCATATTTAAAATTCCTTGCCATTCAGAGCTGCTGAAATCGTTTGCCGTAAGCTGCATCGCCGTTTCAAGGTCGGGACAGGAATACAGTCGGGACACTGGAATTATTTCCAGGCGTGCCAGCTGTGCATGGCTGAGCAGGCAGGTCCACGGCGTACGCAGACGTGTGCAGGTCGGGGTTTGTGCTGCTTTCCTCAAAGCTACTCAAATGTGAGAGAATTGCCACTTGATGCTTTTTACCTTATAAATAAGAATCTGCAGCAAGAATTGGGAGCAAAGACCTGGTTCAGTGGATGTGCCCTGGGACCGGCTCCGGAAGATGGTGGGAGATTGCAGCAGCCAGGTGGGGACCGATAGCTGTGGTTATCCCGCGGTAACGACGTCTGATGGTCACGGGCCCTGTTCTTCAGCCGGGATTCGGGAGGGGAGAACATGAGCATCTCCTGCGGGGAGATAAAGAGCACCGGCGGAGCGGAGACACGGCCGTGCTCAGCGATCGACGTCCTCAGCTGCCTCCTGTAGCACGCTGAATTCCTCCGGTAACGTTTNCTGGTTTAAAAGACACCCAGAGGCTGGTTCTTATTTTCTTTGTTTGTGGTGGTGGAGAGCTTCCCGTTGCTGCCAGCCTTGCTTTGCCATCCGCGTCGGTCCAGGATGGCATCGCACACGGAGGGATGGCAACGTACCTGTCGCAACCTCCACCCAAAGGTCCAGAAAATGCGCCCTTTCCTCAGATAATGGAAGCACAGCATTTTGTCCTTACGTTTTGCACCGCGAGGTTAAGTACAGGGAGATGCTGTTTCAGATCGTACGTGGTTTTCCTCTATAAAAGCTGGAAC
>VZTO01020720.1:0-10124 GCA_013400615.1 Syrrhaptes paradoxus
TCCACGCCAGAGACAGAGAGCTCTTCGATCTCGATGTGTGCACCCACCACTGTCTCCCAGGCCAGACTGCCCCTACGCTTCACCGGAAGGCACACACTAGGTTGAAGCGTGGTTTAAAGGTTATCTTAGCAAACACACACCCCCGACCAGAAGAAATGCGCACCCCTGAACCACGGGATGCACGCTGCGCGGCTCTGTGTCAGGGGGGATGACAGGGCTGAGCTGGTACCAGGGCAGCTTCAAAACCTGAGAGGATATCAGACATGAAGGGTGACGTTCTTCTGCGGCATCCCATGGTCAGGGTTTAAGGACAGCCACCTGCACGGTGGCCTTTTGGTGCTAGAGACACCATATCCCGTCACAGCCACACTCAGTTACAAGTGCGTGCAGCAATTTGCACCTGCCTTAGGTGTTGGTCACGGATGATCGGGGAAAAAATAACTCAAGATGAGAGAAGACGTGTGCATTGCCCTGAGCGTGTTCTGTGCCGGTCTAGCGTGATGGAACCCAGGAGCCCCTTCCTGAAATAGAAATCAACTGCTGAGAACGTACCTTCTGCTTGCTGGAGTTTCCAGAAGTGTATGGCCGCGCTGTTCTCGTAGTCTAGAGCATCATCTGTGACAAGAGCAGTGTGGACAGGATGATGCTGAGCACAGCACGTGAACTAAAAATGGACGTTTGTGAAACCCCCTCCTCCCGCTGCACCCGCCCGCCCCACGCACGTGGCCGAGTTTCCAGCCGGGTGCCCAGATCTGCTGACACTGCCTCATCGCTTCTCCAGCCCTGACCATGCGCCCGGCTGTCCGCAGGCACGGACGGGGATCAGACTGGTCCCAGTGCTCCTGCCTCCTCTAATTGCTCCGTGCAAAGCCGGGCAGGCGCAGGGCAGGCTTTAGCGGTGCAGAAAGCGTTGTGTTAATTCACTGGAGGAAACCAAACCGATTTCCTATTTTGGTTGCAACATCCCAGGGCAGAGGCTGGAAGCCCTTACACAGACGTTGGGGTCCAACATCCTCCTCCAGCAGCCTTCTTGGGCTGGGTGGGAAGCCTGAGCTGGGGCTATAACCACGGTCCATCTTGCTGTAACAAGACTAAAAATCTAGAGAAGCAATGCAAAGCTCCTGAACTGCTGCAGAAACCTCCGAGTCAAAGGGCTCAGCTCGGAGGTGAGCTCTCGGCCGGTACGGCATCACCACAGGAATTCTCCGGGAAATGCTCCAGGTCTGCCCTGCGCCCACAGCAGCCCCTGCACCCCAGCTCTGCCAGCACAGAGCCGATAGGAAGAGCTGAGCCCGCGAGCGAGGAGGGTTTCCCTCGGCTAAGCTGGTCACTGTCCCTCTCCATGCTTCCAGATACCTTTGTGCCACACGCAGGGACCACAACAGCCACACACGTACCCGTGTCGGAGCCGTGGGACACCCCAATGATGACGTTCTGGTAGGAATGGGAATCCTCCTCTTTCTCTGGCGGAGAAAGGAGAGGGGACAAAGGGCTTCAGGAAGTGCAGGTGACCTGGGGACATCCCTCAGTGCCTGCAGGAGGGGGCTGCTCCCCACCACCAGACACACATTAGCTAAAAAACCACCGACAGTCCTGCTCTGACCCAGGGATGGGGCATCCCCAGCGCAGTGGGACCGGGCGATCGCTGTCCCACAGGAGCACCGCCACCGAGTAATAAGGGATACAAAAACATCCATGTCAGTACATTCAGCTTTCTCTTCCTCCCTCCTGCCTTTTTTAAAAATAAGGTGATTTTTTTTTGTAAACAAGATTTTTTTTTTAATCTTTTGTTTTTGTCCCCCAGTCTCTTTAAATAAAAAGGGGATTCTTGTTTTGATATTCATTTTAGATAAAAATCGATTGATGTCTGAGTCAGCACAGAGAAGTGCCAAGCGCCCAGGGAGGTGAAATCATTTTGCAGGTGGAATACACGCCTTGAAAAGGTGTGTTCGAAGGGAGTGATGTATTTCATCCCACCTTCATTTGCTCGCCTATAAACCAAGCACACTAAATATTTGAAGGTGTCCCTTTGGCAGAAGCTTTGAGACGAGGACAAGCCCTTCCCCACACACCAGGGCAGGACCCCGAGGGGCTGCAGCCCCCCTCACCCAGACCAGCCCGGGCTGCGAGCAAACGGTTGCATTACCGTGAACGCTCCCGCCGTGATGGGCAATTTGCTGCTGCCCGCAGAGGAAACAGAGCAAGAACCAAGGGTTTGGTGTCGTCAAACCCAACAAATGGACTGATCCACGGTTGGGCATCCCTATGCCCCACGGCTCCCTAATGACCATGTCTCCTGGCCCCACACTTGCTTTAGGCTACACGGCAACAATGCACGGGCTGGGGCAAGGAAAGTCTTGCCAGTTACCCGGAGCCATGGACAGCTGGGCTGGTGCAGGAGAAGGAACCCGTCTCTCTCCTGGGAGACCTTACCGATGGGTGGTGTGAAGAACTGGGCGCAGTTGTAGTAATCCAGAGCGATGGGCTCCCTGTGGGAAGAAGAGCCACCGTTAGCTCCTCCTGCCCACGCAGCACCGGGGTGTCCCAGCCGGGACTACGGGAGAGCCAGGCACACTGGGACCAGCACAGCTCTGGCTGACCGCACTGGTGGCAGTGACCAGCTACTTACACATAGGCAGCGTCCTCTTGCAGGCAGTCCTCTGCAAGCACAAAGGGTTTGCTGTCAGTGCACCGCACCATCACACGGGCTTGACCCACCATCCCAAATCATGGCCGGACAGAATCCCCCCACGCAGCTGGAGCATATTTCAGGCCAGGCTGGATGAGGCTTTGGGCAACCTGGGCTACTGGGAGGTGTCCCTGCCCATGGCAGGGGGTGGCACTGGGTGATCTTTAAGGTCCCTTCCACCCCAAACCATTCCATTATTCTCAGTCCCCAGCAGACTGAAAGCCCCAGCACAGCTCTGGAGCCCATCCACGAGCAGGGCTGGAGGCTGGAGCAGGGGGAGGCAGTCCCTGGGAAAACCAGGGCTCCCCACTTCTCACAGACAGACCTGCCAGCTGGCGTGGGGACGGGGAATATCCCCCCTGGTTCGAGAGAGGAGAGCACAGCCCCACACACCAATAATCCTCTTAGGGCAGAGCGCCAGCTCACGCTGTCCCAGGAGGGAGCGGGAGGCTCACGAGCATCCCGTCCCCTCCAGCTCCAGCCATTAATCAGCTCAGTGCACGTCCTACAGAGCAATCGCTGGATGAACCCAGCTGGAGCTCCAGCAGCTGCCATGCCAGCTCCCCACCGGCTCTCCTCCCCGCTGACCTCCCATCACCCCGGCAGCCTTCCCTCCCCACACACGCAGCCGCAGCACTTACCTGTCAGGAAATTCCGATACCTGGACTCGGTCCTGCTCCCTGGGGAAAAGCGGAGGGGCACGTTAGGCTCGGGCTCAGGCTCAGCGATGGGAATGGTTTGATGATGGAAGCACCGAGCGCTGCGGCGTCTGCAGCTCTGCCCTGCTCAGCTCTGTGCTGGGGGCTGGGGACACGGCTGCGAGGTTGGACCCCAGAGCAGAGGTGTTGGGATGGGCAGGGCTGATATTTTAAATCATCTGCCCCATCCCTGGAGGGGTTCAAGGCCAGGCTGGATGAGGCTTTGGGCAACCTGGGCTAGTGGGAGGTGTCCCTGCCCATGGCAGGGGGTGGCACTGGGTGGGCTTTAAGGTCCCTTCCAACCCAAACCATTCCATGATTTTATGCCTGGTAAGCTGTACCAGGATGAGCGTTGGATTTTAAACCCAGACGCACGCTAGTTCTCATTAAGCGTCGCTGTGCAGACCAGCCACAAGCGCTGTGGGTAGGTGCCGAACCCAGGAGTGAATTTGATCACCGCTCAGCTTGTTTCCAGGATAACCCACCCTGTGCCCTGCCCGGGGTCCAGCAGTGAGGAACCAGCCTCTCGGGGGCTCATTCTTCCCAAAACCAGTGGGAGCTCCCAGCCGGCACCTACACAAATGAGCCAAGATTTACAACACCCACATTTATGGATTTTGCAGCTGCATGGATGGAAAGAGCACTGAACCGGAGCCCGTCCCAGGGAGATGCTCACCGTATCCAGCATGGCAGGAGGCACCGAACTCCTTGGTGGTTTTCCTGAAAGAGAGAAAAGGCAGCTGAAACCCCAGGTCTGAGCAAACCTTTCCAGGGGTGACAAACCCCAGCAGTGACCCAGCCAGAAGGAGCACCCGTGGACCCTCCCTGCGGGGTTATAACAGATGCACTGAGCAACAGGAGGTGAAGAGTCTGGGGCCAGATCCCATGATGGGAATAACTACACCGGGACATTGCAGCAGAGTTATTGTGGCTGCGTGGTTCTCGGGGATTTTGGTGATGGGGAGAAGGGGATTTCTTGTGTCAAATTGCTTATAAGCAAAGAGGAGTGGTTTCTTTTCCATGTTGTACCTATTTTAGGTACAGCCACAGCTATTTCCTTGGCTTCCGTTGAAACGGTCGCCAGCAGAACGCAGTCAGACTGAAGAAAATCCAGAAGCAGCCTGAACCCACTACTGACCATCAATAAAGTACATACAGCCCAACTGTAGGGTCCAGAACCCAACCCCAAACCCTGAACATTCGCCTGTGTTGGCTGAAGTCAATCCGACCTCGGCTCTAGGTTTTGGTTGAGTTTTTTACCTTGCTATTGATAAGTTTTCAGGTTCCTTAATTTGCTCCAGTCTTCGGCTTGCGCCTAGCGCTAAGAATAAGATGAGATGTTAATTATTATAGCAAATATTCCAACGAGCGCAGAGCATCCAGCAGACCGCATTCCCCAGCACTGGCAGGCGTTTTTCTAACACATCCCAAACCAGCTGCCAAATCGTTCCTTGAAAGCACATAACGGGCCAAAATGGGAAACAAACAGAGAAAAAAATGGTGTCTGAGTGCAGCACTGGCCAACACACATCACAGCAACGTACAGTCCCAGCTGCTGCCCTGTTGCCTGCTGTCCCCAAACCCACGCGAGCTGGGGCCTTTCCCATGCTCAGCACCATCAGCTGTGGTCGGGGTGGGCTTGTGAGGGGTTTGTGGGGCTTGGACCCGGGGAAGGAGCGGCCCCACAGAGCGTGTCTGCTGATGGTGACATTTCACGCAGACCCCGCCAGCGGCTCGTCTCAGGGTCAGAATGAAAAGGTCAGCACCTCACCCCGTGTGCCACAGGAAGCAGCGAGAGGGCGATGATAACTGAGTCACCGCCACCGATTCGCGCTCACCCACACCGTCGTTTCCACAGGTCGGTTTGAAGAGCCCCAGTTACCAGGGTGTTGGGTTCCAAACACGTCACTTTAGTGATTTTTTTTTTCAATGCAAAGGGAGATTTTTTTCCTAGAGCTCAGAATTCACATCCCTAGAAGCATCTAAGGTGGCTTTGACAATCTTTGTCTCGTATAATTTCCCCGCCTGGCTTCCAGGTGACCCTTTTATTGCTGCTCCCCCCGTTCTGTGAGTGCAGGACCCCCACCCCACAAGGCAGGAGCCCCGCGCAACGCTCGTACTCACTGGAACGGGAGCGAATCACCTCGAACCCCTGCTGGCTTTCGAACCTGCAAAAAACAGAGGCACAACCTCAGCTGAATTTTGGGGTCTAGGAAAAGGAAAATAGACGCAAGAGCCCTCCCCTGTTCGGTGTGTGGAGGGAAGAGAGCACAGCCCCTGCGCTGGGCTGGCGAAACGCCGAGGGACATCGCTCAGGGTGTCGGGCAGGACCCACACGAGCAGGTTCCCGGACTCCTCTTCGACCCTTGGAAGTCAAGATGTGCTTGTGGACCAACACCAGCTAAGGGAAGGACCCAGGGAGGAGGAAAACATCCTTCAGGATAATTCCCACTGACGCTTTATGCACCAGTTAAAGTCGAGCACTTTCACCCACAAAAAAGTGAGTGTCCACCCACGAGATGGCTTCAAACGCCACTGCTGCCCCTCCACTGTGCTCCCCACCCCTCCCAAGGGCCCTGAGCATCACCCTGAAAAAAACAACATATGTGCCCAACAATAAAAATAACACACGTGGCCAACAGCCTCTTTACTTTTTGGGTAACAGCGGGGCTGCTCTTCAGAGCACGGCAGGATTCAACAGCTCCTCTACTGCAGGAGTGTGCAGGCACTTGGCAACTCTGAGACCCCAAAAGTGTCCCTTCATTCAGGTCACCCCCTGCCCCCAGCCACTGTTCATGGCCCAGGGCTGGTGAGGATGTGAGGAATCCTAGAATCACAGGATGGTTTGGGTTGGAACGGACCTTCAAGATCATCCAGTGCCACCCCCTGCCATGGGCAGGGACACCTCCCACTAGCCCAGGTTGCCCAAAGCCTCATCCAGCCTGGCCTTGAACCCCTCCAGGGATGGGGCATCCACAGCTTCTCTGGGCAACCTGGGCCACTGCCTCACCCCCCGCACAGGAAAACATTTCTCCCTAGTGAAGAATTTCTTCCTAGGACGTCATTGCAAAGCCTGCAGACGTATCCAGTTAAATCACTTTGCTCACAAAAAGCCCAAACGAACCCAAACCAGACCCCTAAAAAGAGCACCCAACACCAGGAGCCTCAAGTCAAACCACCTCATCCAGGTATAAACTTCAAGAAGCCGGGACAATTCGGCACAAACCCGCGGGGGATGGAGCCTGCGCCGGCTTTTCCATCAGTCTGCGATGGACCACACCAGAGCCCTGCCCCGGTCTGGGCAAGTGGGGCAGAAGGAAACCGCTAACCCCACGGAGGCCTTTGCAGAGCCCCTTTGCACCACGTTTGCTCTTATAACAAAGGTTACAAGCCAGCTTTTTTTTTTTTTTCTGTCATCAAGCTGTGGTTTGTCTGTTGCTGAAGGAAATAAGGGGCGTGCGTGTGTACAATCACATTTCCTTCACCGCCAGTGCTGCCGGTCGGTGGTTGCTGTGGCCCAGGATCCCACCAGCACAGCCAAGGTCAGGGCTTGTCATGAAGTTCCCACCTCTCCACCTCATCTCAGTGGGCAACAGGACAAGGACTTGCCCTTCCAATTCTCCCAGACCTTCTTCCAACTTATTAATGACCCACCGGCGTTGCGGTCAGAGCCTTGGGTTCATTTTGGATTAGTCTTTACACAGGCATTGCCCTGGGCTGGGGCACGCTGCCCTGGGCGCGGCATTCGGGGATTATTTTGTTTTATCTAAACGCAGATGGTGGGGCACAGAGAGGGTCCAGCCCTGGCCAGGGTCTCACCCTGGGTGAGGTGTGTGGGGGAGAAACACGACTGTGAAAGGCGACCTACTGGCTGCTCCGCTCGCTCGGCTGCTTCGCTCGCTTGGTCGCTGGAAGAAAAGGGAGAAAAAAATCTCTTAGGAAAGGATGATTTGGGAGTTAAAGACCAGAAAGACCAATAAAACAATAAAACATGTTCTCAAAACTTCTCCAGCCGGGAGCACGAGAGGACAGAGGATGCATCAAGCAGCACCAGTGATAGGGTTTGGATTTTTTTTTTTTAAACCATGTCTAAAGCGGAGTATTTATACCAGACACTGCAAATCCAGCCACTCCTGTCCCCAGAGCCCCAGCTGCAGCCTCGCTCCCCCAGTAAAGCCCACCCAGTGCTCAGAGGGGGTTGAACCCCTGGGGTGGGTGGGTGCTCACCCCACTCTCTATATTTAACATCAATACGAATTTATCCCCCAGCCTCTCCTGTGCCTGCCCCGGAGCCCCCCAGGATTTGTACCCTTGGCCACTGCAAAGTGCACCAAAGCCCCCCCAGTGCTCATGGAGAAGGCTCTGCAGCCCCTAGCATCGCCCCCACTGAGAGAGGGGGTGCTGCAGGGCTGGGGGGTCCTTCCCCCCACCTGCCTCTTGGCCACCCACAGAGACCCTCCCCAGCAAAAGCTGCTGGGAGCATCCCCACGATGGCAAAGCTCCCGGAGCCTGAGCAGGACCCAACCCGGAGGGGACACCCCAAGAGGAAAGGGTCTACCTGGTGTGACCCCCCCAGCCCAGCCAGGGGCCATGGGCAGGACCCCAGGAGCACACGGGCAGGACCTTACCGGAGAGCTGGCACTTGACGCAGAGGCTGACGATGGCCCCCAGCAGCATCAGCGCGGCGGCCGCCCACAGCAGCTCCAGCTGAGCCATAGCCCACCTGCATCCAGCCTGAAACACAGTGAGGAGGGACCCCTGTGAGCTCTGGGGGCACGCGGGGCTGCACGGCTGCCGCTCTGAAAGCTTTGAGTCCCCCCTAAGAGCTGGGCGTTTGCTGGGGATGCAGAAGAGGCATCAGGGTGATGTTTCAGGGCGGCAGAGGCAATGCCCCTCCCCAAGCAGCAGAGCCAAGCCCCCATTTCGCTGCAGGGAAAGAGAAGAGGCTCCCGGGGTTCCCCTCAGGACATGGGCACAAAGAGGAAGCCCCCCTGGGATTTACTCCTTCCCCATCCCATAACCCACGTTGCCACCATCACACGCTGTCCACAGAGCGTGTTTTTTAACAGCCAGAAGGAAGGGCAGAAAGGGAGGCACAGCCAAAGCTGCCAACACCAATAAATACCCAAATATCCCAAAATATTATCCAGTTATTTCCCTGCAGCACAGAATTCCTTTAAACGCTGAGTTCCCCACACTTTTCCCTGCGTTGAGCTGGCTCAGACGCTGGCTCTTCCCCTCCTCCCGTGACAGGCTCTCCCCCAAACAGCAGCTCACATTTTGCAATAATCAGCGCAATTTGGCTTCAATTTCTTCCTTTAAAATCCAAAACATCCTATAAATATCCCAGCCTGCTGGGTCTGGGACAGATTGTTTGGCTCACTCCTGTTCCCCGGGGCCAGATTTTCCATACTTACAGATTATTTTAATTTATTTGTGTTTTGAATAAGCTCCTTCTTTGGCCCCTGGGGATGGAGATGCTTTGACTTGCCAAAGACTGGAACGTCGTTGCTCTGCCTGGTAGGAAGCTCTCCTGCCACCTAACCCGAATCTTGCTTTGCACAATTCAAGCCTCAGGTATTGGTATAGGCACTGTGCAAAGAAGGGGTGGTGGGGGAAAAAACAAAACAAAAAAAAAACAAAAAAAAGAAAAAATTAAAATAATGAAAAAAATGAAAAATTTATAATTAAAATAATGACATATAGATAACAGATGAGAGACACCAGCAGCTTGATCCTGCCCTGCTCAGCACCTTCTGCCTCCACTTGCATACAATGGGAGAACACAATCAATGGAATAAATAACATTTCTTTGCCCAAACCACGAGCCGTGCAGATGCCCCGTTCACATGGGAGAGGACCCGAAGGTCTCATCGCAGAAGCAGCATCTCTTGGCGCTGTACAAGCATCCTCCCACCCTGCCCGTCACCCGGTGCTGTGGCCAAGGTGCCAGCGGGAGGTTTGTGGCCCCGTTGGGCAGCAGAGCCCCAGTCCCACACCAGCGTCCTGATGACCAGGGTACAGTGCAAATGGTTGTGGGGCAGAGGAAGGAGAGGAGGGACACAGCCCCCGCTCTGCTCCAGGCACCCCTCCAGCACAGGAGGGAGCGATGGCCGAAGGATGGGTTGTGGGGGTTTGGTGTCAGCATCCTCCCAGCGATGCCCAAAAGTGACCCGACACCCCGCAGGATGATGGCTTGGCATTGAGACCATCCACTCCACTCCTGTGAGCCAGCAGGGTTTATTCCTGCTCCCTTTGGGCTGCGCGGGCTCACCAGGACCCAGCAGCTCCCGGCACTCACTCCACCGTGGCTTTGCCCTTTACAGAGTCCTCGGGGCCCTTTCCCCGCAGAGTTTCCTGCAGCACTTTCTGGAGAAGCCAGGCTGAGCTGCTGTACATGAACGATGTACACAGCCCCCCCCAGCCTCATCCCAGGGGTGTGGGACCAGCACCCCAGGACCAGCACCTCCTGCCACAGCCAGGACAGCGGGGACGGAGCCTGGTCAGAACCATGCGGTTTCTCACATCATTTTCCTTGGTTCAACATCCCCCATGGAAATCCTGAGCTGTGGATCATCACTAAAGCGTCTGCAGGAGGCAGCTGAGGAAAACTGGCCCCGTGCTGGTGACCGAAATTCACCACACAAAGAGCTGGAACATCGCTGGTCTGGCTGGGGGGGAGGTTTGGTTATAGTTTCTTTTCCCTTTTTTGTCTTCCTTCCTTCTTTTTTTTTTTT